>JAQMYF010000006.1:28121068-28133314 GCA_030014195.1 Neosilurus mollespiculum
CTACTACTACTACTACAACTACAACTATTACCACTACAACTACAACAACTACTACTACTACAACTACTGCTGCTACTACTACTACTGCAACTATTACTACAACTACAACTACTACTACTACTACTACTACAACTACAACTATTACCACTACAATTACAACAACTACTACTACTACAACTACTGCTGCTACTACTACTACTACTGCTACTACTACTACAACTACTACAACTACAACTACTACTACTACTACTACCACCTACTACTACTACTACAACTACAACTATTACCACTACAACTACAACAACTACTACTACTACAACTACTGCTTCTACTACTACTACTACTGCAACTATTACTACAACTACTACTACTACAACTACTGCTGCTACTACTACTACTACTACTACTACTACTACTACAACTACAACTATTACCACTACAACTACAACAACTACTACTACTACAACTACTGCTGCTACTACTACTACTGCAACTATTACTACAACTACAACTACTACTACTACTACTACAACTAGAACTATTACCACTACAACCACAACAACTACTACTACTACAACTACTGCTGCTACTACTACTACTGCAACTACTACTACAACTACTACTACTACTACTACTACTACTACTACAACTACAACTATTACCACTACAACTACAACTACTACAACTACTGCTGCTACTACTACTACTACTGCAACTACTACTACAACTACTACAACTACAACTACTACTACTACTACTGCAACTACAACTACAACTATTACCACTACATCTACAACAACTACTACTACTACTACAACTACTACTACTACTACCTAATACTACTCCTACTGCTGCTACTACTACAACTACAACTACTACTACTACTACTACCACCTACTACTACTCCTACTGCTGCTACTACTCATACTACTACTCTCACTGCTGCTACTACTACTACTACAACTACAGCTCTCAATTCTACTACAGCTTCCACTACTACCTTCTACCATGACTACTACCAGTACTACTATAACGACAACTACTACTAGAACTACTACTACTACTGCTACTACAACTACCACTTTTACTACATACCTACTACCACTACTACGGCTACTATTACTACAACAACACCTACTACTACTACTACTACTACTACTACTACTGGTACATGTAGTAGCAATGGTTAGTAGAAGCCACTACTACTACTACTACCACCACCACCATTCACACTCACACTTTGGGGCAATCTGGAACAGCCGATTACCACCTGTTTTTGCACAAAAAAAAAAAAAAAACAAACAAAAAAAAAAAAAAGAATTATATACGTGTATGTATCCAATGAATGTTGGGCATGATGGCGTTGTGATAGCACATCCCCCTCACAGCAAGAAGGTCCTGGGTTCAACTCCCAAGTTCTCCTCATGCTTGCATGGGTTTCCTCCGGGTGCTCTCATTGGCTTGTTTTCATTGGCTGTTTCAGATTTCCCCTAACTGTCAGTGTGAGTGTGAATGGCTGTAAGTGTTGGCCCTGTGATGGAGTGGTGAGCTGTTCAGTGTGTACCCTGCCTTCTCCCAGAGTTGGCTGAGATAGACTCTAAGCTAGGATTATGCGGCTCTGCAAATGAATGAAGGATTGAACTGCAGGTTTAAACAAACAGTCCACTGTATATCTGTAGTCATGTGGCTGAGGTTGAACCAGAATTCACAGATTGGGCTTGCAGTGCTGGTATTTCTACCTCTGGATTTTTTACAGTGTTTTCCAGTCCAGTGTTTCCAAGGATGTTGTGATAGTGTTCGTATTTAGTACAAAAAAACCTACCAATAAAACCCCCCTTGAATTTTACACCACAGTAACTTTAGGTTTTATTCTGAATACACATCCAGATATAGACAGGATGAGTATTGCGTAGGCCTGCGATGGTCTGGTGAGCAGTTCAGGGTGTACCCCAAATTCGCCCAGTGTCGACTGAGATCCCTGCGACCCGAATAGTGAAGATAAAGCGGTTTAGCAAATGAGTGAGTGACAGAGTATTGTGTTACATGCCTGCATTGTTCCATTTGGAATATTCCAGTTTCCTCTGTTCGTTTGTAAACACACTCACTCCTTGGGATCAGCTGGTTTTTCTGTCTTTCTCAGATCATCCCGTGCAGTTGATTGAGTTCAACTCCAGCTGAGTTAGTCTCTGTTATGGCACTGGATTGACCATGGCTGTGTGGATGATGTTTAAATGCATTACAGTAGTGTGCACACATGAGAGAGAAAGAGGAAATAGATTGTTCGTTTTTTCCTCTTCACCCCAGAGCCATGTATTTCCTGAGTAAGCCACTGTTTACAGAAACAGGGCTGGAGTTGTGATGACTGGGTTTCACAGTCATGTAGGTTTTTTTTGTTGCTGTTGTGGTTGTTTGAGCCTGAGGAATTTTTCAATCAATATAATTTAATAAGTGTGTTTATTATATCCAAGGTCTGCCAATATCCACAAAATTAATCATGGTGTCGAAAGTTTATGAAAATCATAACATCCACTCCTCAACGTAACCGAGTTTCAACAGTGTCTGTAACCTAATATCATCTTACTGTATGTTATTATATTATATCCTGGTAATGAAGCTTAAGGAGGGATAGCATGTACAGCTACGTATCCTGTCTCAGATCGTGTCATTGTTTTAAAATGTACTGTCCACTTGGCAGTAAATTAGTCTTTAGCATTGAGTGTGTGTGTGTGTGTGTGTGTGTGTGTGTGTGTGTGTGTGTGTGTGTGTGTGTGTGTAAAGATAAAAGTACACTACATTCTAACTACTGATATACCCCTTGAAAGTGATTCTGTTGCTCCCAATAAGCCATTTGTTTTTAAAACCATGAATCTTTTCAGGTTTGATCGCCGGGTCCGTAGTCTCTGTTGAGAACACTGGGCATGGAACAGGAGTTACTTGATTGTCCATTCCATTCATTTTCTGAACCACTTAATTGTAATTAGGGTCACAGGGAGGCTGGCGCCCATCTCAGCCAACTAGGAGATGGCAGAGTACACCATGATTGTTTATAGTTGTAATTTAGATGTTGTGTCTTGGTAGGTTAGTGAATAGCTAGTAGTAGGTATCACATTTCTGGTGCTGAGATGTACTGGAACTACAGTATTCAGACACCAGCAGCGACCCAGGCTTGGTGAGGGTGTTTCTGTGTGGACTTTGCATGTTCTCTTCCCGTGCTTGCATGGGTTTCCTCCGGGTACTTCAACTTCCTCCCACAGTCCAAAGACATGCGTTGTAGCATAATTGGCTGTTCCGAATTGCCCCAATGTGTAAGTGTGTGTGAATGGTTGTGTGTGTGTGTTGGCCCTGTGATGGTCTGGCGAGTTGTTCAGGCTGTACCATGTCTTCGCCCAGTGTTGACTGATATAGGCTCCAGCCTCCCCACAACCTTGGTAGTAGGATTAAGTGGTTCAACAAATGAGTGAGTGAGTGAGTGAGTGAGTAGTAGCAGCGAGATTGGAAACTGGGAGAGTGTTTGTGTTATAGATATTGGAGTGCTGTGGAATTTTCATCATGACTGGGAAAACCATAAAGCATTTTTAGTAATCAGGATGGGAAATGGGTGTTGAAGCCAACATGTTACTAGACTTGTTTTTAATTCTAGCAAGTATCACGGTATCCAACATGGCGGCATAGTGGTTAGCATGTCTGCCTCACAGCAATAATGTCCTGGGTTCGAGTCCTGGGCTAAGCAAAGGCGTTTCAGTGTGTAGATTGTATAGTCTCCCCGTGCTTGCGTGGGTTTCCTATGGTTTCCTTTGGTGAGCTGTTCTGGGTGTACCCCACCTTCACTCATTGTCAGCTGAGACCCAAGTAAAATTAATTATTTTGGCAAATGAACAAATGAATCACGGTATCCTGCGATGGTGGCATAGTGGTTAGCAGATCCGCCCCACAGCAACAAGGTCCTGGCTTTGAGTCCTGGGCTCGTAGAGGGCATTTCTGTGTGGTGTCTGCATGTTTACCCCGTGCTTGTGTGGGTTTCCTCTGGGTACCCCAGTTTCCTCCCACAGTCCAAAGACATGCACATTAGGCTATTTGTCTGTTCCAGATTGCCACTAGGTGTGGATGTGAGTATAAATGGTTGTATTTGTGTGGTGGCCATGCAATGGTCTGGCAAGCTGTTCAGGGTGTACCCCACCTTTGCCCAGTGTTGACTGAGATAGGCACAATCTCCCCGTGATAGAGTCATAAAGTGTAAACCGAGACTTGTACAATCCTCGATTCATTTATTCATCTGGTGAACAACTTAATTCTACTAGGGTCTGAGGGTCAGCCAGCTCTGGGTGAAGGTAGGGTACACTCTGAACTGCTCCCTAGTTTATCGCAGGACCAACAAACACACAACCATTCATACTTACAGTCATACCTAGGGGCAATTTGCAACAGCCAATTAGTGTAATTTGTATGTCTTTGGGCTATGGGAGGAAACCAGAGTACTTGGAGGAAACCCTTGCAAGCACGAGAAGAACTTGCAAACCCCACACAGAAACGCCCTCGCCTGAACTCAATCCCAGTAACTTCTTACTGAGAGACAGGGGTGCTAATCACTACTCCACCATTGTTTAACAACAGCACTCCCAAAAACTATTTATTAAAAAAAGACGGTCACCTGAACTGGATCCCATGATGTAAGTATAAAAGTATGGCTGATACATTTTACAAAAATCAACTACAACAAACCCAGGACCTTCTTGATGTGAGGTGGACATGCTGGCCACTACACCACTGTGCCGACCCTGGTACAATCAGGAAAAAATTTATTCCAATATCTCAGAGAATATCGGAGATCATTTGCTGAAATTTGGAGCAGAAGTTCCCTGGACTACTCGGAAATACAGAAGACTTAAAAGTTTTTTTTTTTTAATTATTATTTTGACTTTAGTTGGGTTTTCCCAGACAGGGTCACAAGTGAAAGGGAATAGAGTAGACTGTCAGGTCTAAGAGAGATTTCAGATATTTCACATTTTTAAACTCATCATTCAGTCATCTTCAATAACTATCCTGGTCATGGTCACCACAGAGTCAGGGCCTTTCAGAGTATCACTGGGAACAAAGCTGGAGAATGCACCCCAGAGTCGACACCAGTACACAATAGGGCTCCAAACACACACACACACACACACAGACACACACACACACACACACACACACACATTCTCACACTGGATCACACGTGTACAACAGCAAATTACCAGCAACTTTCTGGACAACAAGAGGAAACCGGAGAACCCAGACTAAATTCCATGCAACCACGGGGAGATTCTCATTTGTGGCTTCTGGAGAAATTAATCTGCCAAAAACTGTCCACCATGTTTTAATTTTAGAATATAGAATACAACGGAGGAGTTGTGCCTTCCTTCACGTTCCATGTTCTGGCATGGCTTAAGTAAGGACACATGTTGAAGTGAGAGGAAGCCCTGATTACAATGTAGTCTCAGGTATGCGCACAACAGATGACAGTTTTGGCTGTTCTCCACTTGGCGAGCGATAACCGTAAAGCCTACTCCTCCATAATCCAGTTCAACAGTGTTGCATGTTTTGAGCTTCATATACAGCAATGATTCTAAAGTAAACACTTTGCTACACAATCTATAAACATATGGTAAGGTTTTAGGCTTTGTTTAGGTACCTCAGTCGTGTACAGTAGACTTTAAAACATATTGAAACTGAACCTGATCTTCCATAAGGAGGACATTTTTTTTGGCTGTGAGAAAATGACCCAAAAGCTTGTTCTGAAAAGATTCACAAGAATGTTTTAATGGTTTCCAGGGAATGTCTGGATTCCGGAGTTTGTGCTTATTTTTAAACCCCTGTGGAGTGGGTAGAGTAGTTGGCATCACATTCCCTCATGTACGGCTGCTGATCTTCAGCTCTGGTTGGCTGCAAACGCTCCATGGCATTCCTTGATGAAGTGCATGGCAGAAGTCCAAACTATCTCACAAACAGTCTCTTCCTGTAAGAGTTATGGAGAATAACACGAATATAATTCCTGTTTACTTCAAGGTGCATCGTGCAAGAATGGAGTAAAAAGAGTAGTAGACAATGGAAATGGCAACATTATAAATAGTATAAAGAATAATATTCTATTCCTGGATTATCGTGATTGTCCTTGGACCTCTGGGGAAATGGTGAAATGCATCAAGTTGACATCTAGCAGTTGAAAGAGACAAAAATATCTAACAATAAATAGTATCTAAATAATAACTGGAAGGTTATGAGTTTAAATATAAATGCAGGGACACTGTGTAAAATGTGAATAAAAACAGAATGCAATGATCAGCAAATCTCATAAATTCATATTTCATTCCGAGGAGAACACAGAGGACACTTGAAATGTTAAAAGTGGGACATTGTACTAATTCATGAAGCATATTAGATCATAGGGCGGCACGGTGGCGCAGTAGTCAGCACGTTCGCTTCACAGCAAGAAGGTCCCGGGTTCGATTCCCAGGCTTGGAGTTTGCATGTTCTCCCTGTGCTTGTGTGGGTTTCCTCCAAGTACTCCGGTTTCCTCCCACAGTCAAAAACATGCACAGTAGGTGCCTGAGATGTGAGTGTGAATGGTTGTGTGTGTTGGCCCTGCAATGGTCTGTCCAGGGTATGTCCAGGGTATACTCTGCCTTTGCCCAGAGTGGGCTGAGAGGAGCGACCCTAATTAGGGTTAAACGGCTTAGAAAATGAATGAATGAATGAATGAATGAATATTAGCTCATTTAGCATCAGCACGTTTCAAAAATTTGGGAATGGGGGCACCAAAAGGCTGGAAAAGTAAGAGGTACTGAAAAGAAACAGCTGGAGGAATGTTTTGCAGGTAATTTGGTTAGTTGGCAGCAGGTCAGTAACATGACTGGGTATAAAAGGAGCCATCTTAGAGAGGTGGAGTCTCTCAGAAGAAAAGGTTGGCAGAGGAATCTGCATAAAACTCATCATCATCATCACCATTTACCAAACCATTGAATCCTACTAAGATTGCAAGAAGGTTGGAGCCTATCTCAGCCAACACTCGGCAAAGGCAGGGTACACCCTAAACAGCCAGTTACACAGTTGCAGGGCCAACACACACACAATCATTCACATACACACACACATCTAGGGACAATTTGAAACAGCCAGTTAGCCTAATGTGCATGTCTTTGGACTGTGGGAGGAAACCGGAGAATGTGGAGAAATGAGTGCACAAGGAACAGTGCAGAAAGGAACGTGATCTTCAGACCCTCGGGCTTCATTGCAGTAAAAACAGGCATGATTCTTCCTGGAAATCATTGTGTGCGCTCAAGAGCACTTCAAGAAATCATCCACAAATTCAGGTTAAAGCTGTATCCTGCAGAGAAGCTGCAGGTAAATATGCTCACCAAAGTCCTGGGTTTAAACCTAAGCTCTGGTTACTATGGTGTACTACTGGTGTGTGTCTGCAAAGGATTTTCACTGGTTTTCTTTCACCTCCCAAAAATATCAGTAGACGGATTGAGGACTCTAAATTACTCTGAGGTGTGAATGAGTGTGAGTGTAGGGGGAAGAGTAGTGCAGCAGACAGACTAATTAATAACAATTGTGACTCGGATCAAAGCTGTTACTGAAGATGAATAAGTGAAGGTATGATTACAGCCATATGCTACTTCTCATGTATGAGACGGTGTAAAAGCATTTAGTGTGTGTGTGTGTGTGTGTGTGTGTGTGTGTGTGTGTGCTTGGCTTACATACTGAGAACCAGAATACATTTTTAGGTCCTCACTTCCTTTAAGTTCCATCCATTTGTTCCGGTTTCCTCCCACAGTCCAAAAAAATGCACATTAGGCTAATTGGCTGTTTCAAATTGCCCCTTGGAGTGAGTGTGATGAGTTGTGTGTGTTGGCCCTGCGATGGTCTGGTGAGCTGTTCAGGGTGTACCCCACATTTGCACAGAGTTGGCTGATATCGGCTTCCCGCAACCCTTATCATAGGATTAAGCAGTTTGGTAAATGAGTGAGTGAGTGTAATTCTACAGCGCCTCAGGGTGCACATGCAGCAGATCCCGTATCCTGTAGGTTATCGATACTGTAGCTTCTACACATGACATTGCGGGTGTTTTTTCTGCCTGTTTTGGGTGAGTGATAATAATAACGAATGTTTAAACATTTCTTCTGGCTGCTGGAAGGTTGCCTGAGCCTGCACTTCGGAATATACTGGAAAAGGAAAGCTAAACTGTGGCTCATGAATACATTCTTTGATAGATTTTATGTGTGGCTGGAATTTGACAAGTGTGTGTCGCTGGCCAGTATCAAGCACATCCTGAGGAACCGGGCACAGGCCGTCATGTACAATCATTTGTTCCACACTGTCAGCCAAATCTGCACAGATGCTCATTCAGACACAAATGTTCTGGATGAATGCGGAGTATTATGGGTTCTGTGGGAATTTAATCCAGATACGTATATAGAGAACATTTGTGAAAACTCAAAAGTTGAAAAGCCTTATTCATGGTAGTCCTTGGGAGATATTTATCCAGCTCAAATCAAAAGAAAAAATAGACCAGAGGGGTCCAGACGCTACTGCCAAAAGGACCATTTCATCATATGCCAATATAGAACAAGCATAGCAAGTTTGATAGCCTCATCTTCAGCGCACGGCAAGTAAATGTCCGGAAACCTAATATACAGTTTTGCCTCTGTGACCTTGAAAAGAAGGTCAAGGTCACTCACACACAAACTCATCCTAGCACTCATAGTAGTGAGCCAGTATACCAAGTTTGAAAGCCCCAGCTTCAGCACGCGGCAAGTAAATGTCTGGAAACTAAAGTGTGACAGATGGACATACTGACGGACGGATGGAACCCATTCCTATAGCTCCTGATGGGCGGGAGCTAATAAATGTATTCATATATGAAACAGACAGGTTGCAAAAGTAGATTCATTCAGTAGGTACACTGATGTTACCATTACAATTTATTAATTTGCCGAACCGTTTAATTCTACTAGGGTCACAGGGAGGCTGGAGCCTGAAGGCGGGGTACACCCTGAACAGCTTGCCAGTCCATCACAGGGCAGCACACACACAACCCTTCACATTCACACCTATGGGCAATTTGGAACAGCCAAATGGCCGAATGTGCTAATATGTCTTTGGACTGTCGGAGGAAACCAGATTACCCGGAGGAAACCCATGCAAGCACGGGGAGAACATGCAAGCTCCACACAGAAACGCCCTCGCCAATACGGGGACTCAAACCCAGGACCTTCTTGCTGTGAGGTGGATGTGCTAACCACTACACCACCGTGCTACCCCAATCATTATAATATCAACTAGAATTCTTTTTATTTTGAATATGAGAAGCTTTTATCTGTTGGTGTTTTCCATGGAAGGACTTCTGTGTGTCCAAGATATATGTGGGACTATTTTTTTTTCTTAGCCTGCAGTCCATCATTTCATATTTCCAGCCACATATTCTTTTAGCTGTGGTCTAGCATTATAGTTCCCTTAGGATGTGACCTTGGAGCTCAGAGAGGCCTAGGTTTCGGCTATGCTCCAGATGCGTAGATGAACAATTATACTATTACAGTGATAGAATGTGATTCAGAGGGTTTTTTTGTCTTGTGTTTCTTTTCTGCTCCCACTTGTTCTTTCACTCTGCATATACCAGTCAGCACTGATGTCATCTTTCCCAAAAAATGAATTCAAGCAGATCAAACATGTTTGTGTTCTTTCCTGATAGGATTGCTGTGGCGCTGGCTTGTGTGTTAAGAGCTGATGTGTTGTGTCTCTCGACAGGTTGCGGGGAAAGAATACTCCCTTTGGGACGAGCTTCTGGTGCAGGGAAGAAAAGAAGGACAGGAGGAAATGACAGTGGAAGAGCTGCTGAAACATGTCAAGGTTAATGCAAGACCTGTCAATACACACACACACACACACACACACACACTAATCTATTTCAGCTGAATATCACAGCACACCACACCACACACGGATCATTGCAGGCAGGTTATCAAGTGCCTGAGCCGTTTCCTTCCTTTCTTTCCTTCTCTCCATCAGCACCCAACGACGAGATGCCCCTCTTCACTAATGACACCATGTTTCCTCGTACCTGGGTCGGCTGATACATTTAATATACACACTCAAACACACGTCCATCCATTTGCCGAACCGCTTAATCCTTTTAGGGTTGTTGGGAGACAATCCCATCTCAGCTGCTTCTGGGTGAATGCGGGGTACACGCTGAACAGCTTGCCAGTCTATCGCAGGGCAACACACACAACCATTCTCGCCCACACTCTCAACTAGGGCCGATTTGGAACAGCCAGTTAGCCTACTGTGCATGTCTTTGGACTATGGGAGGAAACTGCAACAGCATGGACAGAACATGTAAACTCTCTAGGACTCGAACCCAGGACCTTGCTAACCACTACACCACCATATAAGCATTCATACAACATAACTGTATAATATTAGCATCTATGGTATATATAACTTACAACATATTTTGTTCTGCAATGTGTCATTCTTTCCACGTTCTGGAGAAGTTATGATGTCGTCTCTAAATTTCAGGAAAAGTATAACTTGACCATCACGGCTCTGTTTTATGGTCCTGCGGTGCTGTATGCTGATTACTGCACTCACGCAGATCGACTTCAACAGAGGTGGGGATTTCTACTCATTTCTTTTGCATATTTATAAATTAAATCATTCCTTTTTTTATGCATTCCTGATTTTTGCACACAAATGACAGATGATTTATTTACAGCACCCTCCACAATTATTGTCACCCCTGATTAGGATGTGTACATGGGCTTTTAATAAATTATTTTCTTCTTTTTTTTCCAAACAATATCAGATCACAATGAAAAAAATTGAAAAATTCAACCTTTAATTTAAGCCCATTTATTTATTGGGGAAAATAATCCCACATTAAGAATTTTTTTTTTTTAAGTCATGTGTGCCACAGTTATTTGCATCCTTGCAGTTAATACTTTGTGCAACCCGCTTTTGCCAACATGACAGCACTTAATTTTCTCCTGTAACATTTTCCAAGTTTGGAGAACACAGAGAGAGGATCTTCAACCATTCCTCTTTGTACAAACTTTCTAATTCGTCCAGAGTCCTGGGTCCTCTCTTATGCACTCTCCTTTTCAGTTCATGTCACAGGTTTTCTATGGAGTTGAGGTCTGGGGACTGAGATGGCCATGAGAGGAGCTTGATTTTGTGTCTGCTGAACCATTTTTGTGTAGATTGTGCCATATATTTTGGGTCATTATCCTACTGAATGCCCCAATGACGCCCCATCTTTGTCTTCTGGGAGAGGCCACCAGATTCTGATTTAAAATGTCCTGTATTTCAAAGCGTTCATGATGCCATGCACCCTAACAAGCTTCCCGGGGCCTCTGGAAGAGACACAAGCCCACAGCATCACACATCCACCTCCATACTTTACAGTGGGCACAAGGTGCTTTTGTGCATATGTATCCTTTGTGGTACGTCAGACCTGCTTAGAGTGTTTGGTGCCAAAAAGTTCAATCTTGGTCTCATCTGACCAAAATATACGGTCCCAGTTGAAGGCCCAGTACTGCTTGGCAAACTCCAGACAGGTTCCGTTTGTTAGTGTAGGTCAGAAAATGCTTTCTCCTTGCATGCCTCCCAAACAGCTTGTTGGCGTGTAGATAGCATCTAATGGTTGTTATGGAGACTTTGTGACCCCAAGGTTCCACTCTTTGATGCAGTTCTCAAAGAGTGAGCTCTGGAGAATTTTTAACTTCCCTTTCCATCCTCCTCGCTGTGCGTGGTGGCAAGATAAACTTGTCACTGTTCCAGTTGTTTTAAACTTCCTAATTATTGCTCTGACTGTGGATATGATTTTAGCTATTATATATATATATATATATATATATATATACATTCACTTTCTAAGCCGCTTAATCCTAATTAGGGTGACAAGAAGGCTGGTGCCCATCTCAGCTGACTCTGGGCAAGGGCGGGGTACACCCTGAACAGCTCGCCAGGCCATCACAGGGCAACACACACAAACATTCACATCCACAATCTCAACTAGGGGTGATTTGGAACAGCCGATTACCATACTGCGCATGTTTTTGGACTGTGAGAGGAAACTGGAGTACCAGTTGGAGGAAACCCACGGAGGAAACCCAGCTGGAGGAAACCCACGCAGTCACGGGAAGAACATACAAACTCCACACAGAAACGCCCAAGCTAGGAATCAAACCCAGGCTTTTTTTGCTGTGA
>JAQMYF010000006.1:28137740-28156501 GCA_030014195.1 Neosilurus mollespiculum
CCCGTCGATAGTGGGGCTTGAACCCCTGACCTTGGGATCAGTAATCCAGCACCTTACCACCAGGCCACCACTGCCCGGTTCCTCATTATCTGTAAGCAAATTTGATAATATTAATATTGATTTGCACACATGCTCAGATTTTCCTCATGTCTGATCTCTTCAGTTGATGCATGTGTTCAGACACTTATAGGGACACAATTTTCTCTCTAACATATCCAGAAAGGTCAAAGATAGTCATCGGATACAGAGATTGAAATTTAAAGTAGATTTCTGGGCAGGAATCAGTTGTTTTGTCTGCTTTGTACTGTATACCCTCTACATGGTGAGATCGTCTGTAACACTGCCACTACTTACCCCCAGTCTTTTCTTATGCACCACTTAACACATCGCGCAATCAGCTTATCACTTTTAAACAATGTAAAGATAATAAAGAGTACTCTAATCTTGTCTGCTCCATTTTATTCAAAGTCATGTTATGTAAGTTACTGTATTTCAGTAGATCACTTACCTATTGTTCTATCTTGGATTTGTGTAATATGGAGGGCGGGGACTTGCATTGTTAGTCATCATATACTAAACAATGGCACTGCCAGGTCAGAGTTACTTCAGACCACATGATCTGAAATTTTCTATGACGCAATCTAAATATAATAATAAATGTATTTTTAAAAAAAGATATAATTGGAGCCCCTGAGCCGAGCCCCATAAGCATGGACTTTAGGGGTTGTCCTATTTCTGTTATATAAGGCTGCTGTGTCACCAATAAAAAACAGATTTATTATTATTAAGGAAGCTGAACCACCCCCCCACCCCCACAAAAAAAGGCTCATACACCTCCACCCAGACTCGCACAGAATAAAAAACCACACACTCTAACTCAGGTAGGCAGACAAACTTTTGCTGTGCAAAACAACATCAAGCATTAACAGGAACACCGAACATGAACTCGTTACACGGAAAATTCAACTAACTATTAAGACAGGTGATACAAATGAACTTGAAAATCATTGAGTGAAAGGTGGTGAAAAGAAAACTCGGTGTTAACCTTTCCTTCTTTCATTCAGACCGTAGTCGGGTAACAGGGGAGATTTATTTATTATTACCTTTAAAAGGACCCATGCCTATACTCTTATAACAACACTAGAGATATCTATTGGGCAATCCACATTCACGCCGTGCCTAAATATATATTATTTGCCAAAGAAAAATGTCTAATCATTGATATCAGAGCTTTCTGTTGAGAAATGTTTATTTAACATCACAAGGTATCTCCACTGTCAGCGCTTTACATTGTCAGGAGGATTTTTCCCAGACAGAAGGCAGACGGTTTAGCACTTTGTAGTTCCTCTGTAACATATTTTTTGTGAAGGAATATAGATAGACTTGTGAGTGATCAACTGTTTCTAATTGCCATGATGTAAGTGATAACAGGAACTCATTTGTCTCAAGGACATTCTGTAAAATTCATTCATTTGCTGAGCTACTTAATCCTACTAGAATCGCAGGGAGGCTAGAGCCTATCTAAGCAAACCCTGAGCAGCTTGCCAGTCTGTCACAGTGCCAACATCCACACAATCATTTACACTCCCACACTCACACCTAGGGGCAATTTGGAATAGCCAGTAAGCCTGATGTGCATGTCTTTGGACTGTAGGAGGAAAGTGGAGTCCCTGGAGGAACTGGGAGAACATGCAAACTCTAGACAGAAATGCCCTCGCCGAGTCTGGGACTTGAACTTATGTCCTTGTTGCTGTGACATGGACCACTACGCTGCTGTACTACCAAAGTATGATGTGTTAGTCACTGATAAATTTTGCAATAATTTGTGAATCCTGGTGGTCTCACAGGGTATAAGAGGGTACGCTCTGGGCAACATCACACTCCTTATAGTGTTTTCTTTTGTGTGTCACACACACTGAGACACACACACACACACACACACACACACATACACACACACAAAAAAAAACCCACCCCTGAGAGTTTTTTCCCCTTACATATCAAACATCTATCCATCAGTCCATTTATTCATGCCAGAGGTTGAGGTTTAAATCAGTGATGTGGTCTACGCCAACTCAGCTAAACTCAATCTTCTAAAAGACCTCAACATCTGAATCCATTTTTAAGAGACCCATCTGTGTGCATGCGATGGATTGCATTAAAAAAAAAATTTAAGTGAGTTTGTTCAAGGTTCAAGCGTTCTTTTTTTGCCATCTGGACACAGTAGCTCCAACCATACTCCCCCGTCTCATAGCACACACACACTCACACACACACACACAAACACACAAAACACACAATGACCTTCTTACTAAGGAGCCAAGCAGGAGCTCCAAAACTCCACTCCAGGCGTCTCCGATGAGGTGTTGACATGACCATCCTCTTCATCCTCAAACATAAACAACTGCAGGGCTCCCTTCTTCCTTTGAAACTTGCAGCTAAGCAGTCGAGCCATCAGCAGACCTGATACCAGCACAGAGTTAATTACATTAGCACACAGCTGCAAAGGCACAGTCAAACTAGCACACAGTTGCTATGACAGCTGTGTACATACATTTCTAGATCAGACAGTAATTTCAATTGTGGATTGTTTTTTGTTTTGGTGTTTTTTGTTTTTTTTTTTCATGGAAAGAATAAATGGAAGTGTTTCCAACATGAAAATAGGATTTTCATGTTGGTTTGGACTTGATTTAACCTGCAACATTACGAGTATTTTAAGCTTTACAGTTGTGTAGTGATTAGCATGTCCACCTCACAGCAAGAAAGTTCTGGGTTCGAATCCTGTGCTTAGCGAGGGCATTTCTGTGTGGAGTAGGCATGCTTTTCCTGTGCTTGCATGGGTTTCCTCTGGGTACTCCCGTTTCCTCCCACAGTACAAACTCATGCACGTTAGGCTCATTGGTTGTTCTACATTGCCCCTAGGTGTGAGTGTGAGTGTAAATGGTTGTGTGTGTTGGCCCTGCAATGAACTGGACATCTGTTTAGGGTGTAGCCCACTTTCACCCAGTCGGCCGAGATAGGCTCCAGCTTCCCTGCAACCCCAGTAGGAAGAAGTTGTTCAAAAAAATTATGAATAAATAAATGACTTGTATTATAAGAATGTTATACTATATAAACTGCCCGGCCTAAAAAACGTCACGCACTGTAATATTTTGTTGGCATGTTTTTAGCCTTGATTACAGTGTAATCACTATTGCACTGTTGCTCCAGTTATTCAGGTCGAGGCGCATCAAAAATAAAATGAAGTCAGCTGATGATCTGAATGTAGTGAATGAGCAGGTTATCACATCAATGCACTTTTTCTTCCCTGATGGCACGGATATAAAATGGGGACTCAAATAATAAGCGAATGGTTCAGGGAGCACGAGGAATCATTTTCACATATGCATCGGCACCCCAGAGTCCTGACCTTAACCCTATTGAAAGTTTTCGGGATGTGCTGGAGAAGATTTTATGGAGGGGTTCAGTTTTTCCCCTCACCGATTCAAGAGGCCGGCGAGAAATGAACCCGACACTGGATGAAAATAAATGTTGTGATTTTGCTTAAATTGGTTGAAACAATGTCATGGTGGTTATGTGATGTAATCAGGAATAAGGTGGTCCAACAAAATATTTGAGTGCTCGACTTTTTCTTTGGCCAAGCAGTGCATGTGGGCATCCTCTGCTGAAGTATAGCATGCCCATGACCAGCTCTTATAGTGTGATTTACATTTACATTTATGGCATTTGGCAGACTCCCACTTTTTATACAACTAAGCAATTGAGGGTCAAGAGCCTTGCTCAAGGGCTCAACAGTGTCAGCTCAGTGGTACTGAGGCTTGAACCCCTGATGAATAATCGGTAACCCAGAGCCTTAACAGCTAAGCCACCACTGCCTCTGCAGATATATTATTACCCAAACATAATGTACATTTTTAAAGCCAAACATGATCTGATACAAGAATTCTAATCACACAGTCATTAAAGTCTTGAAAAAATAATGATTGCAGGCTTTTTTTGCAATGAAATTGTTGATTTTGTGAAATTTTCAAAAGAAGTTGTGCACATGTCCACATCTTACTGTGTTCAGAAGTATAAACATGAAAGTGATGTATGCGCAGGGGACTGCTATGATTGGTGAAACCCGTGGTACAATACAATGATTGGCCAAACTGCAGTGATTGGAAAAGGTTTTTCTTCCATGTACAAAACTTGCTAATAAAGAAGATTCTGATCCTGAGACTGTGAGATCGTGCAGAATGTATAAGGAGTGGAGGAATTCATGTGAATTGATGCAATCACAACACCGCAAAATTCTGGAGGAACGGATTCTCATGAAATGGATGCTTATGTCTGTGTATAGGTGTCAATCTTTACATCCAAAAAATTATTTTTCCAATAGCCTTTGGAGAGTTATGTAGAAACATTTATTTCACTTTCCATTTTATTCACACGTACTTGTATTAATAATAATAATAATAATAATAATAATAATATTATGGCAAATTATTATCCAGAATCCCTCATTGTGGCACGGCCTTAGATATAGCCAATAATGTCATTGCATATTATAGGCTGTCTGCTGCCACTCTTCATGAGGGCACTGAACTGGTAAAAGTCTGTTTCCAGCTGGTGCAGCCCAGTGTGTGACTGGTGAAAGAAGGGCTTTGGAATCTGAAGGCCTACAGGACAAGACATCCGCTTCGTGCAAGGCTCAGCAGACTTTCCTCGCCCTTCTATTCCCTTGGACATGATGGCTAGTTTCCGTCTCACACTGAGAAGAAAGTCTTTGGCTAGTCTGCTACTTGGATTGGGCTTTAAATCGGTCACGTCAGGACACTCAGGAAGGTCCATCCAGTTTTTAATGAGGTCTGCAAAGCTGTTGTCTCCCAGCACAAGAGGCTGTCTGTTACGGCCTCTCGTTAACAGGGATGTGGTCCAGTCTTCAGGTTCAGTGGCCTCAAACGAGGTCCAGCGCTCCAGGCATGCGTCCGAGGTTGATTTGGGCCGAATGCGGTTAGTGCGGACACAGGCGGAAGATGAAACACGAACATTCCTTGTGCGCCGAAGAACCACGCCCTCATCCTGCCAAGATGCCTCAGAATATCCTGAATCGAAGTCCACGCTCTTCTCACTGCACGGAGAGCTCTGTGGCAGATGGCCAACCGCATCTCCCTCATCCTGTTCTTCCTCCAGCGGACTCGCCAGACAGCAAGCCGAGTCGTAGGTGCTGCCATCACTGCACTGGGAGATCCGCATACGGGCCAGGTGTTCCCGCTGTAGCGCTCTCCGATGGCGAGCTCGTGTCACTGCGTAAGAGCACTTTTTGGTTTCACTGGGCTCCTGCAGCTGCTTTAGGTCTTGCATCGAGCGTATCATGTATCGCATCTGGTCCCTGAAGCAGTCACCAGAATTCCGCACACACAGCTGAATAAAAAGAAAAAAAATAAGTTTTAAAAAAAAGTATAGAAACAAAGCAGCTTCAGAACATACAAGTGTAATACATGACTAATGTTTTCCATTGATTCACATAAAAGGAGTCCTAAGTTAGTTAGCACATAGAACAGCTGCACTTAACAAGCCTTTGAGCAGATAACCACAGAGCTCATGGCATCCATATTAAGCCAAGCAGACATTTTAGGAGGAGAAAAGTTAAACAACAGGGCGAGGGTTTCAGACTCAGTGCATAGGGAATGTGTATGTGACCTGGTGGGGGGAGCAGGATGTGAGTACGATACCTCCCTGCTTTCTCGAGAGGAGAGGAAAAGGTGGAAGAAAGTAAAGCATGACAAACCCCTGCACCACAGGCCCACGGGTCATGAGGGGAAATGACATCACTTTCTAACTACGCCGTACAATGTGGGTCATAGTTCATCATAAAGAATCGAGAATCTTTTTTTAAAAAAATCAGCTTTAAATAAATACAGATTTTCAAAAAAAAATCAAAATACAGTGTTATGACTCCGAGTCACAGGATCATAACTCCAACTAAACGATCACCCAGAAACAATAACTCTCTCCAGCCCCTTCCTTTTAGATATGAAACTACAATGCAGCACAGGGGGTTTCCAAACTGCTCCCGGACTCCAGATCCGTTTTTCTTTCACTCACGATTCTGCTATTAGTTGAAGCCTGTATGTCTCTTTAATGCCGGCGGGTACAGTTAGTTTATAGCCTGTGGTGAGACTTGAGGCGCAGTTCAGAGACCAGTTTGAGGACCATTCAGGGCTGTTATCACAGCTGCAAGGAATTAACAATTTGCCTTTAAGAGGGATGGAGCCAGCTGTGGCGTACGGCCATGTAAAATGCATACAGTTGGGTGGAGGATATTTTAATTACACTGAAATGTTTTCCCAATCATTCAGATGCTTTCACAAGTTTTAAAGATCCTTTTACTAGTTTAAAAAAAGTACTAAAATAATTAAAATAACAGCTCACAGATCATCGCAGGGCCAACACACAGGCACAGCCGTTAACACTCACACCTAGGGGTGATTTGGAACAGCCAATGAACCTCACGTGTATGTCTTTGGACTGTGGGACCCACATAAAGACGGGGAGAACATGCTAACTTCACACAGAAATGCCCTCGTCGAGCCTGGGACGCAAACCCAGGACCGTCTAGCCCTAAGACAGACGTGTTAACCGCTACACCACCATGCTGCCCATGGCATTCATGGTGCCTTGATATAAATCCATTCCTTCGACCTGCACTAGACTTAGCTTTAGGACTTTATTGATCCCTTTGGGATGACTCCCTCAGGGAAATTAAATTTTTTTTAATTAAATTATTTATTATTAATTTTTTTTTATTATTTAAATTCAAATTTGAATTTAAATTCACTATGTGAACACTATGTGAACATATCAGTGTACTGTGGTGTATTTACACCCAGAGGTAGGAAAAAATATCTGGCTTTATTAATGTGTCCAGATGTTCTGCACTCGTTGCTGATGACTTCCCTGATTCATCGAACCGCAGAAACATCTGTATGGAGTACTAAAAATTCGGGGGTGTTTGAGTACTGAAGCCTTCTGGGACGTTTGTGCTGCAAAGGGGTTTGTATTGCAAATGGTTAGGAAGCCTTTTGAAGCCCCGCAAATAACCGACACAACAGGAGTAGAACAGAACCCGGCTTGGGGAACAGTTTGGTGCACTGCCATTTGGTGCGTCTAACAGAATAAACACACAGGGTGTGTGTGTGTGTGTGTGTGTGTGTGTGTGTGCTGGACAATCATCACATCACTGTGAGAAACTTAAAAATGTCCAATAGAAGTTTTGTACCCCATGTTCCAGGAGAAAAATGTGATATTTTGGAATAAAATCAGAAGATTTGGTGAAATATAAAATAAAATAACACAATCGAACCCTATACCAGCATAGGAATAAAATAAACACCACAATAATAATAATAACAACAACAATAATAATAATAATAATGACAATAATAATAAAAATAATAATAATAATGTTAACGACAATAATAATAATAATAATAATAATAACGACAATAATAATAATAATAATAATAATAATAATACACGTAACAGAAGTCTGGACAGAAGTCCAGCATTAGGAGTTTGAAGATCAGACACTTACCATGTTGGTTCTCTGTGTGTATCAGATCCTTTTAAAATCTACCAGGACAAAGAAATTAAAAAAAAAATTGAATTATTATTTACTTCAGTGTAAAAAAAATGGAATGATGTGCAGTCAGTCCTCACGTTGCTGTGCTGTGTGAATACTAACTCAGATATCAGGGTTCAGGGGTGTGCGGTGCGACCCTGAGCGGATCCAGACTCCAACCCGCAAAGCTGCGACTCGAGGATTTGAGCGCACCGTGCGTTTACAGACGCGTCAGACTCAGCCAATCAGCGGCGACCATAATCCAGCCAGCCAATCCACAGGCAGCTGAAATGTGAGCCAGAAAATTACACTTCTCACCTGAAGACAACAGAGAGAGAGAGAGAGAGAGAGAGAGAGAGAGAGAGAGAAAAAATAGAGAAACGGAGAGAGAGAGAGAGAAAGAAAAAAACTGAGAGAGACAGGGAGAGAGAGAGAGAGAGAGAGAGAGAGAGAGAAAATAGAGAGACGGAGAGAGAGAGAGAGAAAAAAAACAGAGAGACGGGGAGAGAGAGAGAGAGAGAGAGAGAGAGAGAGAGTCCCGTTATCTGGAAGCATGTGGCAGAAAATCTGGTTTAAAACATTTACAGTTTTTATATAATTTTATTTTATATTATGTTATTTTGTTGATTCATATTAATTCAGTATTTTTATTTGAACATGTAAATTTGAAGAGATTTTGTTAGTTTGTTTGTGTGTCCTAGCTGTGGAGTTTGCATGTTTTCCCCTCGCTTGTGTGGGCTTCCTCTGGGCACTCCAGTTTCCTCCCACATACTTAAGACAAACGACATGCATGTTAGGCTAATTAGCTGTTCCAAATTGCCCCTATGCGTGTAAATGTTTGTTTGTGTGTGTGTGTGTGTGTGTGTGTGTTGCCCTGCAATGGACTGGCCACCTGTTCAGGGTGTAGCCCCCCTTCACCCAGTGTCAGCTGAGATAGACTCCAGTCCCTCTGTGATCCTTTTAGGATAAAGCACTTCCGCAAATAAATTAATGGATAAAATTAATTTCCAGTAGGCTTTTATTTTAAAACGTACCCTGGTAAAAAGTTTAGATTTTTTGTAAAAAGTTCATGTTTTAAATTGTTGTAATTTTTAGCTATTTACCTGGTCATTTATGAATTTTTTTTTTTTTTTTTGATTATTAACATTTTCATTAATATAAATATGTATTATTTACAATTTTAATAGTTTTATAAGGTTAACTGTAATAAAATGTGTAAATTCCATTAAACTTGAAAATAAACAAAAATGTATGGGTACGTTATGAATGTAATGATAATTATATTATGAACATAAATGTCTATGCCCAGTATAGAACACAGCTGTATGCTTCACAGCATGAGTTACACTTTATATTTATTTTCTACTATTTCCAGCTGATATCTATTAAAACATTCACTGAGAAAAACCTAGATTGCAAAAACTAAAACTAAAAAATCACACAAGTAATAAACCTGTGTGATTCTGTGTGTTTTTCTTTGGAACATGCACCAGGTGGAACTTATGAGCAGTAGGATGAAATGCACACTGGCTGCCATCCTGTGTTTATCTGGTGCTACAGCAGCCATTCACACGTGTTCACTAGAGCACTTCTAAACACCCCTCAATAACAATATGAATGCAAGGTGACAACAGGGTCCTTAAACTTAACTACACACTGTTTTTCAAATGCGCCCTGGATTAGCAAACAAGCCCTGGAGATATCCCACACATTCCTGTCCTTTTAGGGCTGGAAATTAAAGATGCAAATGATGCCATGAAATGGTTCAGTGAGGGAACAGTGAGGAGTCAGGACAAGACAGTACAAGCTTGTATTCACTTGTAGCTACATTTTCTTTTCTTTTTTTTTAAGTGGTGTCATGTGGGTATTAGTAAAAGAGAGGAAAGAGATTTTGACTGAATATCCTTTAATAAGGATAAATCTGAAATATCTGTGTGACTACTGAAGATGTATTTTTTAATCAGACATTAAATGGGGGCATAAATAAAATAAAATAAAATAAAATAAATTCATGGGGGCCTGATGGTTAGAGAAGCAGGTTTGGGACCGAAAGGTCGCTGGTTCGATTCCCGAACCAGCAGGAAAAATGTGTGGTGGTGAGGGAGTGAGCTGCACCTTCTCTTCCTCCACCTTCATGGCTGAAGGCCGGGTGCTGCAGTGTGTGGCAGCTGAAGTCTATCTCAGCCGACTCTGGCTGAAGCTACTGTGTCGAAATCCTACATGTATAGAATACTGGATATGCTGCATGTGCACCCAGGGATGCTGTAAAATTACACTTACTCACTCACTCATTTGCTGAACTGCTTAATCCTACTAGGGTCACGGGGAGACTGGAGCCTATCTCAGCCAACACTGACAGAAAGCCGGGTACACCCTGAACAGCCTGCCAGTTCATCATAGGGCCAACACACACACAACCATTCACACTCACACTCACACTCACACCTAGGGGCAATTTGGCGGCAATTAGTCTAATGTGCATGTCTTTGGACTGTGGGAGGAAACCAGAGTACCTGGACAAAATCCCACACAAGCATGGGGAGAACATGTACGGTAAACTCCACACAGAAACGTCTTTGCAGAACCCAGGACCTTCTTGCTGTGAGAAGCAAGAAGGTCACCCTAACCCCTTTACCACCATGTACGTATATATATATATATATACACACACACACACACACAGCATATTCAACAGCACTGTTTAAAAATAAACAACGATGCTACTTTCCTGAACTAACGCCTGTTCATTACGTATGACGAATGACTCTGCAGTTTAAATGCAATGCACTTCCACCATATGGACCTTGAATGGCTAGAGGTTTGCATGTGAAAGCCGATGCTCGTCACCCGAATAGACAGCACACAAAACAAGACAATTACTCAGAGGATGCCTGGTACAAATGGCCATTTTAGAATGAGTCATTTTCCTCTCTTGTTCTTAGATTCCTGCATTTAGATGCTGCTGTTACAGATATTTCTAGGTCTGATCACCGCTTTTAACAAAGAAGCTTGTGTTATCATCACCAATCATTAGGTGAAAATTTGATTTCAGAGTGATATTCAAAGCTATATATCACTATATGAGCAGAAATGTGGTTCTACTCCAACGGTGATCACAGTGAGTCTTGATATGCTGTGGAAGCACAACTTCTTTGCACTGGAACTAAGAAAACCAATTGTATTCCAGACCTCTGTGTACAGTGCATGCTCCAGGAAGATGGCTCACCAAGACTGGAATGGAAAACCTCTGTAGTAGTCTGCACTGAACCCAGACCATAACCTCACTGAACATCTTTGTGCTGGATGGACGGGAACTCTGACTCTGTATCTGACCTCAGTAATTCTCTTGTGACTGACTGAACACAAATCCCCACAGCCATGCTCAAAATCCAGAAACTCTAGTAAAAAAAAAAAATTGAAAATTGAAAAGCCTCCTCAGAAGAGTGCAGAGCATAAGAGCAGTAAAGAAGGACTAATTCTGGAAGTGGATGTTCAACATGTACATATGCAGGTGATGGTCACGTGAGGCTACTGTAGTGCTTGTTTAAGATTTCAGATAGACATGCAAAGGCAGTGTATAGTACACCCTTTGAATAATTCTTTTGATCCGGTTTGGAAACGTGTTTCCACCTGAATTGTGAATATGGTTCGTTTTTACCGATGCCACCTGGTGCGGGAGGTTATGTATTCACCAGTGTCTCTTTGTTTGTTTGTCTTTTAGCAGGATTCCACAAATTTTGGTGGAGGGATGAGTATGGGTCTGGAAAGCACCTGTAACATTTAGGAGCAGAATCGAATAACGCTCCAGATTCAGGGATTTATTAAAGGCTTTTTAACAAGCATTAATTAAGGATTTTCATCAACTTTGGTCGAGGGGTTGGGCCTGGGCCTGCAAAGAACCCATTAAATATTGAAGGTGATCTGTGTTTGGGATCATGTTGGGAAAAAAAATCCCTAAACCTCCCCATAAAATCATAAAATCTTCAACATGGGGGCAAAAAGTTTATCCGACACCCAGTAGGGGAAGACATTTCATTATGACTACCAAAGTTAGAAAAATCGTTTTTTTGCAGGGCGGAGGTTCCTTGCACTCTATGAGTTTCCCTCTAGTTTCATCTAAAACCAGGTATTATAAGTCACTGAGTGTTTTACATGTTGTACAGCCGCTTTAGTCTTTATATATCGATTCTTTGAGCAATAGAACAATGCAGGGACACGTACTGCCCTTTACAGGCGGCATGAACACAATGGATGCTAAAAACAGATTTTAGTAACCTTTAGTAGAACCCTGTCTCAGAATTGTGTTTAAGCTGTGTACTGTATTCATTGTCCTGAGCATTACGTTATGTACACTCATTATTTACTGTATGTTTACACCCGAGGCGGGATAAACTATGTTTTTTTATCCTGCACCCTGGTGTAGTATAAGGAAAGAAAAGCTGAAGTAAATTAAATCAAATATTTCTTGGTAATAACCTTAAAGGGTTGGTGTATAAGGCAGTGGCTCTCCAAACCTTCCAGACAGTCCATGTTTTCCTCCATCCATCCAATATTGTGAGTTGTTCATGTCACGGTATTTTCTGAACCACTTTATCCTTTTTTTTTTTATTTACATAACGGGGAGGCTGGAGCCCAATCCCACCTACCTCCAAGCAAAGGTGGGGTACACCCTGAACAGCATGCCAGTCCATCACAGGGCCAACACAGACACAACCATTCACACTCACACCTAGGGGCACGTTGAAAGTGACTAAAGTGCATGTGTTTGGACAGTAGGAGGAAACCGGAATACCTGGAAGAAACCTATGCAAGCATGAGAACATGCAAATTCCACACAGAAGTGCCCCTGCCGAGCACGGGACTCAGTGTCATGTTGTCATGTTTAAAGAAAATAGCCTAAATAACATCAGTGGGGTCAATAAAGAAGACATTGTCATTTAATATAGATGGAAATTTGGTTTGCAAAGGTTATGAGGCATGAATTAGGTTCATACATCAAATCTGCTCTGAGACTTCAATCTTTGAAAACTGTACAGCTCGCCAGACATCGCACGTCAAAACCATTCACACTCACATCCAGGTTCAATATGGACAAGTCAGTTAGCCTAACATGCAAGTCTTTGGACTGTGGGAGTAAACCGAAGTGAGAAAACCCATGAAAGCACAGTGAGAACATACAAACTCCATAGAGAAATGCCCTCACCGAGTCTGGGACTCAGCCCCAGAACCTTTTTGCTGTAAGGCGGACGTGCTGACCACTACACCATGGTGTCACCCTATTTAACAAACATAGACTAGTATTTAGGTCATTCATTGCATATCTACACGACTCGGGTAAGTGATTTTATATAAACACGGCTCTAATAAAACTGAAAAAATAAATAAATAAAAATTTCGGAATTGATCGTGAATCTCATGCTGATTTTCCTGGGTCATAAGGTCACATGTTCCTGTTGATAAAACATTACTCTACTGTACAGTATATAATGGAGTTATAGAAGGGGAAATTATTTAGTGCCACACTATCCCGTGTTACGCAGATGAGGATGGGTTCTCTTTTGAGTCTGGTTTCTACCCTGAGTTTCTTCCCCAGGTCACTTCAAGGAGTTTTTCCTGTTCCACTGTCCTGTCCAACAGGGACACATTTATAAGTGATGCGGAGGAAAAAGAACAGGGGTATCAGGCACCACTGGGGGCGCTGTGTGCTTGAACCCATGAATTGAGGAAGGCCGGTGGCCTGCCAGACTGAAGTGTAAATTTAAAGACATTTGTAATCCTGAAATGGAGCACTGTTCAATGAAGTCATCCCTAATGAAAAAATATTCAAATTGTTAATGATTATACCTATAGAAGAGCAACTGAATGATTTACTGCACTATTTAATTAAATATTGGATGATTTTTGTGACTATTGTACAACAGAAAAAATATTAGTAGATATTAGTAGTAGATATGAGTAGATATTTGAATTCTATTCCGTCTGCTGTGCTGCTGATAAAGCACATGATGGGGTATCCCTCAAGAATAAGTGCTGGGGCCGCTCGCACTTCCTCTTTACATGGTCATACTTGTCTGCATTATTTGTAAACATAGAATGAATTTTTATAACTAAATCTGCATCATGACATGCAATTTCACTTTAAAGTTGATTGACTGAAACTGCATGTCATGTCACAATTATAATTTAGATGAATATCAATTCCTTAAAACCAAATATTAAAATCAAAATGAAATATCAAACTTTGCCCCCCCCCCCCGAATGTCCAAACTTTTAATTGCTGTCGGAGTGTAAAGACCATTACAGAAAAGCAAGGTGTTAAAATGAGCGCGCACACACACACACACACTTCACAGTTGTGAAATAAGTTTATTTTCAATAAAACATTTCATGGCATTTCATATTCATCAGATGCAATCACGTTTATTGTCTCCTAAAACCACAAACCTCAAGATTAAATTCTTCATTAGATATTGCAAACCGAAAATTGCTCTAAACTCTACAGACGATGGAAAAAAACAAAAAACAAAAACAGAAGTCAAGGCACAAAACAGAATGAAAGATTTTGGGCAGGAACACAAAAGGACGACTGAAGACATGGTTATGCTTGTTACACATTATTAATCACAGTTGTACAGTGTTGAGTAAAGTGAAGCTAGAATTTCAGAATGTTAAAGAGTGTAAGACAAATTACTCAGAGCAAGTCACACTGTGGCTGAACCAGAGCAAGCAATTTGTTCTTTTTCCTTTATTATTACAATTCACTGTATAGGTGGTCCATCACAGCACGTTGTACATTTAAGCCAGGAATGTGGACTCCATGTGTAAGTAGGTTAAAAAAAAAAGAAAGAAAGAAGGAAAGAAAGAAGGAGCAGTATAGATCCTGATCTGTGCTTACGTAGCTTTTACAAAAGACATTACACAGGAGCGGTTATTAAGATTTACGAATCTGTTAAAGAAAAGAAAAGTTTCTTTATCAAATATTTGCCCCCCTCATGCTCTTCTTTTGCACCGTCATACTCAAAAATCCAAAGTTAAGGAGCAAAGAGAAACGTCAGAAAGAATTTGCTTTAACTCTAAAGAAAATAACCTCAAAAATATTTACAAAAAAATAAACAAAAAAAAAAAAATAGAAGGAAAAAAAAGGGGGGAAAAAAATTAAAATTAACTACAAGAAAGGCTATTTTGGAATTCAGTGGCTAGAGGGATTCTTCAATATATATTTTCTTTGTTGCAGATCTCGCCCCCACCCCCCAATCCCCCAAAAGTATTAAATCAAAATTCAGCGTTTGTCTGGATGGCTGTAGGCAGTCTGGCATTGTGATGACCAACACTAATGCAGGCGCACCACACAGCTGAGCTCTTCCTGAAAAAACAATACACAGGAGGGAAAAAACAAACACATCACCACTAACTTTATTCTATTCATTATATATTCAATTGTTGTACGCGTGCGGGTGTGTCTGTGTACCTTATGTTCCCTGACTTTGCCCTTAGAAAAGCCCACAATCCTTCAGGTTGTTTTTGATGATGACATCAGTGACGGCATCGAACACGAACTGCACGTTTTTGGTGTCGGTGGCGCAGGTAAAGTGGGTGTAGATCTCCTTTGTATCCTTCTTCTTGTTTAGATCTTCAAACTTGGTCTGGATGTAGCTCGCTGCTTCGTCGTATTTGTTGGCTCCTAAACAATAGGGACAGGAAGAGGAGGAAAGCATCGGTGGGATTATGAGGCAGCAAGAAACCAGGTGCCAAGGAAGGAAATACTGCAGTTCACTTAAAAACTAACACCAATAAGCACCAGTCAACAAGTGAGTGAGAGCAAAACAAAGTTCATTACACACATCTCATCCATTTGACAAACGCCCACTAGGGTCACGGTTGGGCTGGAGCCTCTCTCAGTCGACACGGCTGGTAGGTACATCCTAAATCTCACCAAACTATTACAGGGCCAAAACACAACCATTCACACTTACACCTAGGGGCAATATGGGACAGCCAATAAGTCTAAGGTGCATGTCTTTGGACTGTAGGAGGAAACCCACACAATCACGAGGAGAATATGCAAACTCCACACAGACATGTCCTCACCAAACCCGGGACTCGAACCCAAAGTGTTCTTGCTGTGGGGTGGACGTGCTAACAACTACACCACCATGTCGCCCTCATTACATACAGTATACCCAAAATAAAGAGCCCCCCCCCCCCAGAACTATTTAAACAATTTTTGGGTGTGAAGATAAAGTTTTATGCTTTTTAATGCAATTTAAGGACACAAAACCCATTTAATGACTTTTTTCTGCCCCGCAGAAACCCTGATATTAGATTTGGGAATTACATGAACCTTAAACTGAATGAATCAGTCGTACACTCGTACAGCACTACAGATACCGGCCAAAAAAGTACAACTCTATAATATCTAATAAATCCAAACTTCTTTTCCAAGTTCTTACAAGTTTATTTAAAACTGTAAGTTTGAGAACTATTTGGATATAATTTAATGCTTTTTAAGAAACAGGAATGTATTAGAAGATTCTGTCTGGCTGTAGAGCAGTGTCAAGATATTCAACACCACTTGCTGATATTTTAAAAAGTCTGTTGATCTGCATGTGTCAGTCAAAAATGTAATGTTACACTTACACAAGGTTACCTTAAAGCTGCTATTAAACACTTCTTTCCATCTTATCATTTAAAACTTTTAAATCATTTAACAATACTCAGTCGAAATGGGGGGGGGTGGGATACGGTGGGGGTATTTAATTATGCATGGCAATTCTTTTGTCAGTGATTCATGCATCTCCCGACGTACCAGCTGCAAGATCACTTTTTAATTTATTGTATTTAAAGTAATTTTGTATGATTTAAAATGTTGCCTTTGGTTTTTGATGGAAAAAAAATAATGCGCGTCGAAGGAAATTACATTTAATTACTTATGTTCAAATCAGCTGTGCATCTCTTGAATAAAGCCTTAAAAGTTTAAAATTTCAGAAGTATGACTCAACTTTCTTTTATGTGGTTCAAGGTTTCAAAATTGTGACAAAAAAGTAATATTGAATCGGGATACTTATAGAATCACAATACAAATCACCAAGGTATCGTTATATCGTATCAGGTGGTACCTGGTGATTCTCATCGCTTATCATACTGAAAGATTACTTACAACACAGCACACCCAGATCTTAAAACTGTCTGCCATCCTAACTTATAACTGAAGACCAGTTTTTAATAGCAGCAGTGAGGAGTTGGGGGTTTAGAGTGCACCTTTTCCCAGGTAATTAAAGGTAAACACACCAAGAAATCATCATCATCATCATCCAGATTATTATTATTTATTTATATCATTATTTTATATTGATAAATAAAAGTTGAAAAAAAAAAAAAAAAAAAAAAAAATAATTACCTGCTACATTCCTAATATTTATAAAAATAAATTTATTTATTTGTTCACTTATGAGAGTTTACAAAAAATGTGATATATCATTATCACGAGATGAAATCAACTACATCATGACATGGAATTTTGGCCGTATCAACCAGCCTTGCATATAAATGTAATTCCCATATTTACTTCCTGAGTCGTGGGTAAGGAGCAATATAAACAAATGATGAAATAACTTAAGGGATGTAAGGTATTATAAACCAAATAGGTTTTCTTTGGTTTTGTTGCCCTTGCAGACCTGTATACTCGGGGAAGCAGATGGTCAGAGGGCTGCGTGTGATCTTCTCCTCAAACAGATCCTTCTTATTAAGAAAGAGGATGATGGAGGTCTCTGTGAACCATTTATTGTTACAGATGGAGTCGAAAAGCTTCATGCTCTCATGCATACGGTTCTGTAAAATAAAATGGAGAGAGAGGGAAAAAGTGTTGAGAATGTTTTAATAGACTTTAGCGCTTACACTGTGAAGTAACCACAAGGGGGAGCCACCACTTCTGACTGAACTACATACAGTACACACTCACCAGTCACTTTAAAAGGTACACCTGTCTACCTGCACTTTCATGAAGTTATCTATTCAGGAAATCATGTAGCAACAGCATAATACAGTTTGTTTCAGTTAATGTTTAAATAAAACATCAGAATGAAGAAAATTTAAGATTTTAACCAGGGCAGGGTTGTTGGTGCCAGACAGGCTGGTTTGATGTTTGGTTCAGAAACTTCATGATCTTCATGAGCTTCAGAAACTGATGATCTGCTTGAATTTTTATATAGCAGTCTTGGAGCTGAAACACTTCGTTGATGAGAGACATCACAGAAGAACTATCAGACTGGTTTGAGTGGACATGAAGTCTATATTAACCCAAACAAGCATTCTTTACAACCAGTGATAGCTCGAAGCAAACTGACCATTTTTCTCTGAGCTCTTTTATCAATAAGGCGTTTCCACACACAGAGATGTTGCTCAATGTATTTTTACCCCTTGCACCACTCTGTGTACTCTCTAGAGACTGCTGTGTGTGAAAATACCAGCAGATCAGCAGATTCTGAAATACACCAGCAATATCCACAGCACGATCAGATTCACAGAGATCACACTCTTTATTCTGATGTTTGATGTGAACATTAACTAAAGCTCTTGATCTGTATCTGCATGATTTTTTTTATTCACTGTGCTGCTGCCACATGATTGGCTAATTAAATATCTGCATGAATGTACAGGTGAACAGTGAGCATCGTTAATACATGCACTTCTTCCATCTCATTTTAATATCAATTAACAACTGTTACATATAAAACTAAAGGGGCAAGGTACTGCCACCAGATACATACTGATTATTATAACTTGGCATGATTATAGTGAAATGTCTCCCCCTTGTGGGCATAAGATGAACATTTTGCCCCATGTTAAGACAGGAATCTTTATTCTGGATTTCTTTTTTAGAAAGTTTGATGATAATCAGATTAGTTGTTTTTGTATAATAGGGTCATTCCATGTCACATCACCTAGCTTTCAGAAAACCTCTCAGAATTCAGTGAAACTTTAAACAGATATAGAATGTTTCAACATGAACGCATGCAAAATTTCAAGGTCCTAGTTCAAAAACTTTCCGAGATATGTTCATTTAAAGATGTCAGGCTTACATATTACATTTACATTCCATATATTTATATATATATATACACATGTACATATATATTATATATTTGTATATTGTATC
>JAQMYF010000006.1:28156601-28170109 GCA_030014195.1 Neosilurus mollespiculum
ACTAAGCATTTCACTACATATTGTACTGTGTATAATTTGTATGTGATGAATAAATTTGAATTTGAATTTGAATTTGGCTAGTACCCATTAACCATATAACTGAAACTGTTTACTGGTGGATTGTTGCAAATATTATAATGAAGTTCCATAATATTTGATCAAAGCTTATGAAAAGATGTATATAATCTCTATCATATTGTATCCTTATATTAACTATTCAGTGGGGATATAAATACATTATTTTAAATGAGAAATATAAGTTATAGAACTTATATTGTACATGTACTATATGGCCGGCTCTGTGGTCGGCATGAAACTGGACTCTGTGGTGACAGTGGCAGAGTTGAGGACTCTGGACAAACTGCTGGATATTATGGACAATGCCAGCCACCCTCTGTACACCGTCATCTGCAACCAGAGGAGCCTGTTCAGTGAAAGACTGCTCCTTCCCAAGTGTGGGACCAACAGGCTTAAGAACTCCTTTGTCCATCATGCCATCAAACTCTACAACTCCTCACTTGGGGGGAGGAGGACATAGAGGAGGTCACAGAGTACAGAGAACAGTTGAGAAGGAGGGGTAGCCATTTACATTTAGTTGTGTAACACATGCACACACAGAAATGGACACTTTTCCTTTGGTGCAATAACTTCATTCTATGGTGTAATAACCTCATTCTCATCTATAGTGCAATAATTTTAAATTATATTCTATACAAAGCCATATTCAGCTCTTTATATTTACTTAATTTTTATTCTTTTATACTTTGTATATTAAGCCAAGTGTTTACTGTTTATTCTTTATCTGTGCGCTGCTTTTTTCTATCTGCGTACTGCTTTTCTTATGTGCTGCTGGAAATTTTAATTTCCCTGAGGGAGTCATCCCAAAGGGATCAATAAAGTTAAGTCTAAGTCTACTATTCGATCATTTAAAACTTGTGTTTTTGTTTATTACTCTGATACCAGTTTGAGACTATACTCTGATCTCATACAAAATATTTGTGCATATTTGTTTTCCTCTTCAGAAGGAAAGTGCAACAACAAAAAAAGAAAATTAAAAAAATTTTGCAAGCAAAATTTATGAAAATTTCAAGAAGATGCTAAGTATGAAGGAAATTAGCAACAAGGCTGAAATTTTGTGTGCTGTGATCTGATATACATGTTGCATGTAGTAACGTTTCATTACCTTGGTGAACTGTAAAAATACCTTTGGAGGGTGGTGAATATATTTTCTGTCAAAAATACTTCGCAATTGCACTTTTTTTTTTTTTTTAAACAAAATTGCAGTATCAATAGCAACCTAACCCTGATAGAGTAATTTTGATTCTGTCAGAGTGGGTCGTGTTCTGTTAGCATGTGTTTCAGCCCTATACAGTAATTATTAGGGGAGTTACAAGCTTTCAAAAATGCCCAAAATGGTAAATTGCAAGTTGCGGGCCGACAAATGGGGACTAGCCTGCGATCTTTAAATGAACATATTTTGAAAAGTTTTTGAACTGCCTTGAAATTTTGCATGCGTTCATGTTGAAACATGTTCTATGTCTGGTTAAAGTTTTTTTGAAATCTGAGATGGAACCACTATGTGAACTCACATGGAATGACCCAATCATTTATAAATTATTTTCAACAAACTTGCTGGAGAGGTGGGCTATGTGCCTGGCAAGACCCCTTAACATTTTAGAGCAAAAATCTTTAAGTAATCATGCTAATAAACAAACATAATGCATCTAATAATAATACATAATCAAACGGTGATGGAGGTAAAGCTATCGCCCTGTTTGGCATGAACAAGGACTAATGTTAGTTGACTTCAGAAAAGACCCGAGTGCTCATCAATGTCAAAAGCTTGACTGCCCTCACCATCTCTTCATCCTCAGCCAACATCAGGTCATAGGCACTCAGAGCTACACAGAAGATGATGGCAGTCACTCCTTCGAAGCAGTGGATCCATTTCTTTCTCTCTGACCTCTGCCCTCCAACATCAAACATCCTTCAGACATAGAAAGAGAAAAAGGCTTTGCGGACACTCCGTATTAAGATTTAATTAAGCACATGGGGGAAGAAAGCATTAATCTACATTAGCGAAGAGCTTCTCCAGCTTCCACTTAAGGTAAGAACGGCATCCAACACAAGAAAGAAATTTCACAACTGGTTTATTATTCAGTCTAGGTGTTTGAAAGTGTGAAATGTGTGTCTAACAGACCCTTTTTCTGATTTGACATCTGCGGTCCATCTGTCGAGCCTTTTCCAGAGAAAAGTTACTATGGTTACAGGAAGTGGGACATGTGAAGCAACATTTCTGACTCTGTCCATTGATTGTTCGGTATTACTCATTTCACAAAAACTGAAGAGAAGGCGATGGACTGCGTGGGGCAGAGCACTGGACCATTACAGCATTGTTTTATTTCAAATTGGATTTAATTTTCCTACTACTGTAACAAAACAGCACTTCAACAGCTTCAGGTGAACTGAAAAGCACATAAAAGGTGCAAACATATTTAACGCATAGTGATTATGCTATAATCAACAGCAAAAAAATTTGGACTTCTAAATAGCCAGATAATCTGATTTATACTGTTTCAAAATGAACAGAAGTTCAGGTCAGATGTAATAAAACACAGATCTAATAATTTACTACATGAGAACTGCTTATCTTAGGATAATTAAATAACTATTTGAAGATGGTAAGCTGGATGTCAATGTTCTGTATCTGGGACTATTAATTTCATCAACATTAACCACCGAGCCCGAGGTACGTACACTGCCCAGCCAAAAAAAACAAACCAAAAAAAAAAAAAGTTACACACTAATATTTTCATGGAAAGCATTTATCCTTGATTACAGCATGTAATCTCCATGGCATTGTTGCTTCAGTTGGTCTGGTCAAGGCTCAGCAACATTAATGTGGCAATAAAATGAAGTCAGCTGATGATCTGAATGTAGTGAATGAGCAGGTTATCATATCAATGGACTTTTTCTTCCCTGATGGCACGGATATAAAATGGGGGCTCAAATAATGAGCGAGTGGTTCAGGGAGCACGAGGAATCATTTTCACATATGTATTGGCACCCCAGAGTCCTGACCTTAACCCTACTGAAAGTTTTCGGGATGTGCTGGAGAAGACTTTATGGAGTGGTTCAGTTTTTCCCTCATCGATTCAAGACGTCGGTGAGAAATGAACCCGGCACTGGATGGAAATGTTATGTTGCTCAAGTTCCTCGAAACAATAGTATGACAATTACATGCAATTACAGGCAGAACAACAACATATTCATGTTTGCAACGTTTTTTTTTTTTGACCGGGCTTGTTTCAACATATAATAAACTTTAAGGGGGAAAAAAAGAAACTTTTTTTTTTTAATAAACACACACTAAAATGAGAATTTTCTGGTTTGTACACATATACATATTATAAGAGACCAGACATAAGTACACAGACACCTAAAATTTCAGAATGGATATTTGCTGGTTGAAGAAGAGGCTTGCATCTTGGTGCTCGGCCATAATAGCTCATTTGATGAAGAAGCGCGTAACAGTTTTTGAGCTGGTTTGAATGCCTTTTTACCGTTGACAGACGAATATTCAAATTGTCGGCTATTTGTTGCTGGGTGACGCCACCCTCTGACTGACCCACAATTCCACCTCTCTGAAAATCTGACAATTTAATGACAAATTTAATGAAAACTAATCAGTATAACAGTGCACAAAGTTGTGCTAAAGTTATGCGAGCATGCCTCGCACTCCAGGCGCTCAAGAACGGTCAGACTTTCAGAGAGGTCAAATTGTGGGTCAGTCCGAGGGTGGCAAATATTCAAGCACCAGTGTATAATAAAAGTTATATACAGTGCAGTATATTATTAAACAGATAAAAAAATATTCTCCCCTGCTCAGATCCAGCCAAGTATATTTTCTAGCAGATATTGGAACTAATCATGTGATATACAATACTGGTGTAATACTGGTGAGTTACACAGATTAACAGTTTATGCTTCTGGCAGGTGTCACACACACACAGCAAAATGAGCTTTATTAACAGCTTTTTGTAACCACATAAAAGATCATAATCATGCCTTGATAGGCATGAATGTGTGAGCCTGTATGAAGATAAAGTGGCAGTGAAACAGAATGAACCACTGATAAAAAGAAATGAGCCTTTCACATCGTGTGTCCTTTCCCCTACAAAGAATCGGAGTTCCCACCCTACAAATCTGAGTCGTGTTTGTTTTAACCACATTTTCAACTGAAAGAAAAACATAGGAGGTCAAAAACCATAAACGCCGCAGCTAAAACAGAGATGTCTGCATGAGCACATTGCCAGAAACATTAATATACACATGGGAAAAGAGGAAGAGAGCAAGAGTGTCAGTGTGGTCTCTCACTTGAAGTGCAGGTCCTTAAAAGTGAAGTGTGTCTCGACGATGCCGGTAGTTTTTACTCTGGTCCTCAACACATCCTGCTGGGTGGGAATGTAGTCGGATCGTGCTATCCTCTCAAGATCGTTCAAATAACTAAACACACACACACACAGACACACAGTTAAAATCATTAGTTTCATAACTATGAAGATAAACGAGTGCAGAAGTGAGAAAAGTAAATGATTAACACAACCCACAACCACCAAACCAGAAAAAGTTTGCCCTCGACTAGGATTCTTCTTCCCCACTGGCCTTATTACACCGCTACAACAGCATATAACCATTTTCTCCAAGAGAAAAAGAAACACATCCAAATATAATCAAAGTCAAAACAGCATAAGCATGGCTGCGTGAGGGCACTGTAGATGGCATTGTGACAGGAACGGATTCTCTTGCGGGACAAAAATAACCCTGTTAGCTCATTGAGCCATCTCTAATGGACATGTCATAGTCCTGCACACTTTGCTAAGTGAGACCATTTCTATGGCAACATTGGCTTGCTCTCTCTCTCTCGTGCACGCTTTCACCCTCTCCTTTGTTCTGGGCTCTCGTTTATCACACCGACTGCTCCTACGCCATACTCCTGCCTAAAAGATGAGCACTGTGAAAGGTAAGGCTGGGGTTTGTTGTTGGCCTGCAACAATCATCCTGGAACAGAATTATTCCTAACATAACACTCATTCATTCATTTTCCAAATCGATAAAGGTCACAGATGAAAAGCTTCTGAAAAGCTTGCCAATCCACTGCAGGGCAACACGCACAACCATTAACACCTACACCTAGGGGCAATCCGGAACAGCCTATTGTGCATGTCTTTGAACTGTGGGAGGAAACTGGAGTGCCTGGAGGAAACCCTTGGAAGCACGGGGAGAATATGCAAACTCCACACAGAAATGCCCTCGCCGAGCCTGGGACTCGAACCCACAACCTTCTTGCTGTGAGGCAGACGTCCTAACCACTACACCACCATGCCGCCCACATAACACTTAGGTAAAGTCCAACTGCAGTAACGAGTAATGTACGCTAATCTGAGAGCAACAGCTGAGGGATGGGTGTATACAATAACTTGTAAATGGAGTTGCTACGGACACCATTAACAGTTGTGAAAATGCTAATGTAATTAATCCATCTTTCTCTCCCTCTTCCACATATCCAAGGTCGTGTCACCTGTTCTACATCTTGTTTCGGTTCTGTCTCTGTTTACAATTACAATAACAAGACCGCGTGATCAGGGGGAACGATTGTGCACTTCCAGTGCAACATCAATTCGTTGAAAGTAAAAAAGTCTGAGAGCAAGTGTTAAAAAACAGAAGAAGGGATACAATTTCAAGAGAAATAATAAAAGATGGCGATTTTATAAACATCATGGCGCAAGTTCAGGATCATTAACATTTGCTTACAGGAAAAAAGACAAATGGCTTCAGAAAGACACTGTGTCCAATTCCATTTTATTTCCAAGAGATAACACTGTATTACATCTTTATTTAATATACCCGGGAACTGAATGGACCCCTTTAAGATCAATGTCCTACAGGTCCTACTGTAAATGGTATATTTTGATCAACAAAAACAATCCCAATTAAATCTGTATTCCACTGCACTGCATTTTCATTCACCTTCACTTCTTGTCATCTATTAAAGCTAATGAAGAAAAGCAAGTTATGCTGCAAGGAGTGGGTAGGGGCACTAGTCTTCAAAAATGAAAAATGCCTATGCAGGAATGAAGAAATAAATGAAATCAGAAGTGAGCAGAGTAAGATGGATGCAGAGGAAGCATTTCCCCCTTACATATTTACATTTATATTGGCAGAGGCATTAGGAGTGTGTGTGTGAGTGTGTGTGTGTGTGTGTGTGTGTGTGTGTGTGTGTGTGTGTGTGTGTGTGTGTGCGCACGCATGCTCATATATCGTGACTGTGTGATGTCTCTCATTTTGGCCAACACACCCCGCTTAATAGTAACAAGTGAGCAATCCGGAGAACTTCCTGTCTAATACAGGAATATGTATACATGCTTGTGAGTGGGTGCTGATGTAATCTAACCGAGAGAGAACGGAGAAATCTGTCATGGTTGAACACTAGGATTTTGTGAGAAAGTTATGTTTCCTGTGTGTGTGTATTGTGTGTACTTACTAGGCAGCAGAGTCATTGAGCTGGTACTCTCTGGAGCGGCTAAAGCAGCCCTGAACCCCGCTATCAGCCCACAGTCTGCGGATCACGTTGGACAAGTCGTCTGGGAGGATTCCCTGCTCTTCCGCTGCAGCAGACAGTGCAAAGAGCTGCCTTGCATCATCCTACACACACACACATACACGTAAATCACCAGTTCTCTGGAAAGATGAACAGAATTGGTAAATGTTTTTTGGCTAAGAAAAATGGAGGGATGGAATTATAATAAAATCTAATCTTGAGCTACTCAGTCATGAGATCAGGCTGTGATTCAGTGTTCTGTACAACTTATCAAAAAGTGTCCGAAAATGAATTTCTCAAAACTACAAATTTCGTCACTCAGTGGGCGACCCACTTTTAATACGTCTTAAAATGAACAATAAACTCTGGCACTCCACTTTTGAAAATGTCTTTCCAGAGAATCAGATTAAATCAGCATCACTGTTTTAAACTGAGCATTAAACAATTCCAAAATAAATGTTTTAGGCTCTTAGCTTTAATACCATCAGCAACTCATTTGAAAATATACAGATTAATCTACAGCTCAGCGCAGCCACAAACACACCGCTTTACTGAAACTAGAACACCACCCAGACTCCCTACCGTCCTCGCTGGATCTCCGTAATCAATCTTCAGGTTACTCATGGCTTTGATGATGGCCATTATGGACTGGATGGTGTTGCTGTACACCACAGCTCTGTACTGCTTACATTCCTCTTCCGAGTAGCCGTCCTCGTGGATGATTCTGAAAGATGAATGATGCCAGGCATGAGACAGACTTTCAAGGTTTGCTTTGCTCTGGACAGTTTCCATGATTCGTGGTTACTTTGACAGAGCTTTATGTTTTAGTGAGACATGTCTTTACTGAGCGATTACAGATATGTGAAAAGATTGAGTGAAGGGTCACATTGGAATTTAAAATAAAACTTCATCTAGAAACATTCACACTGACGTAGCTGTCTCATTGTCAGTTTTAGAAGAGTTTAGTACAAAAATCGATAATGTACTACATCACCAAACGTTTGTAGACACCTGTCCTTCGCATTTATGGGCTTGTTGAAAATCCCATCCTAGATTTTGGACCCACAAACTTGTAGCCATATAATATAAGGATTACAGTCAGGTTTAACTTTTAAGCTCCTGAGTGGTGCATCGACAAGGAGCGCGACTCTCAACCCGGAGATTGCAAGTTCGAATCCGGATCGATGCCATAGCCATCCGTGACCGGGAGTCCATGGGAGCTTATTGGCCGAGCTCTCACGGGAGGGAGAGATAGCATACGCTCACGTCCCTGTCACTCACAGTGATCACCAGCCAATCATGGGCGTCTGTGAGTTCATTCGTACAAGAGCGCAGATAGCGCTTACACTCCGAGTGTGTTAGGCCGCCCCCAAATACACATGCGCAGCTGTTCGAATAGAGGCGAGCAGTAGCATCGCACATCACGGAGGGGGGGGCATGTGCATGCTTACGCCCCTCCCTGGTCAGTGGCGGTCGTGTGATAGGACTTCACCATTTTTCATCTGGGTACGCTGTTATAATAACATGAAAGACAGAAATAGAGGGAACCGTAAACATGGAACTCAAAGTACCAGAATGCAATGCAGTTACAGCACAAACACCGCTCAGCTAGTTATGCTACTATCACACTTTTCTACCACATAATCAGTATTTTCGAAAAAAATTTTTATGCGGTTAAAAGGCAAGAAATGAGGTGTATTTTGCTCCAAATTAAAACTGTGAGGTACACTGCGTCTATGCCGTTTCTATGCTGTTCCCATGGCATATCTGGGGTGTGTATTGGGTAAAGTTAAGGTGTAGTGAGGTGCATGCGTGGCATATGATGCGTTGCCGCGGCATAACCGTTTCGTTGGTGTGCCGTTGCTGTTACATTGCTGTGGTGTTCACATCTCAAGACACAGTCAAAAGATGCTCTTGGCAGCAAGCAACTACCGCCAAGAGCAGATTTTAAGAATGTCGAGTCAGAATCACCGTGGTTAGCCTCAACACACACACACACACACACACACACACACACACACCAGATCATGCCTGATGTACCAAATCATACACCTGGTGTTATTCGTAACGACGTCCTTGAGGTCCGTATTAAGCCAAATAAAGCAAATACATGATGTAATAAGCGTTCAAGCAACATTCCCGCTGCATCAATGCTGTTACTTTTTACGGCGTACATGTGATATGTACATGACGTTTCAAAGCTGCTACGTTATGTGCTACGGAGCTGACTTGAAAAAATGCCACACCCTGATGTACAAGGAGATCGTATTACACATCCACGAGTATTAGCTACGTAAGCTGGCATTGATGTGACGTTCCTTTCTTACTGCCATGCATCCTGATACGATACATACGCAAACCTGAAACGCCAATGTATGATAGGGGTATTAATGTTATGAGCACAACAGCGCTGATAAACAACTGCAGCGCCAGCATAAATGTTGAAAGTGTTGGCATCTTTCATCTATGACTACAGCGTATATAGGGTAGAAGTGGAACAGTCTAAATAACTAAAGCACTGCTAGGTCATTTTCCTCAGCAGGCAGGTGAAAGGCATTGTGGGAACCATTAAGTGAAAATAGACCTGTACATTACTGTACTAGTGTACACTGCTGAAACTCAAACTAAAATGATAAATGCCAAATGAATCTTGGGAGCAACTATAACTTATAAAGATTAATATACAAGGCATTTAGGACCGATTAATTCCTTTAAGGTCATGGTGTTTACATTGGCGAGGAACTAGATTCGCAGGGGGACGTCTAAATTTCATCTTCATACATACCAGTTAGCCAGATATAGGGGTAAAAAAAACAAAGGAATAGATCAGGATAATGGATACTTGGCTTACTAGCTAGCTCACATACGTCCACCATATAACCACAGCACTGGGAGAAATCTGAACCAGCACTGAGCTATTATTTTTGCCTCTGTAATATTATGTGGCCTACAGTGAAGACAGGAGGGAGGTAATGTCTGTGCAAGCTGCTCTGTGGCCATTTTTATCTTACTGAAGTGTAATAATCTGGGTTTTGAGCTTTTTATGTTCCCGTCTCATAAAAAATGAATCTGGAGCCTAACTACCCCAGAGTAATGTGAATTATTAAACCATCCAAGGACATCTGGGTGCTTGTTGGCATGTACCTGTGTGTGTGTGTGTGTGTGTGTGTGTGTGTGTGTGTGTGTGATCACAGCATTTTAATTGCATTGAGAGTATTACCTGAAGCAATTCAAGAGAGACAAACATTTTAAACAATTCACGTAGAATAGAATGGAAATGATTTCTACTGTCTACATCATCCATTTATTCATTGCCTGAAAGAGCTTAATCCTAGTACGGTCACAGGGAGGCTGGAGCCTATGTCAAACAACTCAGAGCAAATGCAGAGTACACCCTGAACAGCTCACCAGTCCATTGCAGGGCCAACACACAAACCACATTCTCTTACTCTGAGCTAGGGGCAATTTGGAACAAACTGTTAGCTTAATGCGTGCGTGTTTGGACTGTGGGAGGAAACTGGAGTACCTGGAAGAAAACCCACACAAGCACAAGGAGAACATGCAAACTATACACAGAAATGCCCTTACCGAGCCTGGGACTCAAACCCGGGACCTTCTTGCTGTGACAGACACATGCTAACCAATATGTCACTGTGCCACCCTTGACTACTTCAGGCTTTCCAAATATCTGACTGTCTAACGACAACAATTCATTTCTTTTTATTAGACATGCATCGCTTCTTGGAGTTCTGATCATTTCATCTCAACAGTATCCTGATATCACTGCCTTTTTTTAATGAACCAGATTTTATTATTTTTTTTTAATAACAGCACAGCCCCAAAAACTCCATCAGGTTGATTATAGCATTTGCACCCCTCAGATGGAACTAATCTTGCTTGCTGAGCATTAATATCCTGTGTGTGGAGAGGCACATCCGTTTATGATGAATCAGGGTGCAGTGAAAGATCCTACCTCCCCGTGAGGTGTCAATCCATCACGTTACAAAAGAATTACTCCATTCAATAAGCGAATGAAGCTAAAAGGTGGAGATGGTACCCGCTGCTGTAGATCAACATGACCCTGAGCCCTCTTCAGTGTAGTTACAGAAAGGGTCAGTCTGTACAGTCAGGCTGCTCAGGGAAAATCGCAGCTGAAGCCAAAGCTACTCTGAGTGCATTCAAGCTCTTTTGCGAGTCGATATGAATCTAAAAGGATGTAATGAAAGAAAGGGCAGGGAGATCCTTTTCATCATGCATCTGGATTTTACTAGACCTGTCAGATACATCTGGTTTATAAGGTTTACATTTAAACTGAATTAAAGCCCATTTATATTGATTGTGTCCTGCATTTTGGAAAGAAGTTCATCACATTTAATTGCACTTCTGACTTAAATTATAAATAAACTCTATTCCTCCATTTACATCTGATAATGTCAAATGCTACGGGGACAGACTCAAGAGGCCAAATCTCAACCATAAGACAGGAAACTAAAATCACAATTTAAATTCTTCTTTTTTTGCATCTATACTTATTATTATTTTATATTCCTTGTCACCAGAAACTGCTTTATCCTGTTCCGGGAACACTTGGCTAGAATTAGGAATACACCCAATATCAGATACCAGTCCACTGCAGTCCACCATGCACACACTCATACCAGTGGGTAACGTAGAGGAGTCAATCACACTACTGTAATGATTTTGAGAGGAAACCGGAGAAGTTGGAGCTGGAGCTCAGGATCAAACCAAGGACTCAGGAGCTGTGAGCGAGCAACACTATTCACTGCGCCCCCCACTTATTATACTTAAATATTACATTAAGATATCAGACTGTGCAGAGATGTACGTGGAGCCTCGATAAATCCCTCCTGCTGTTAAACTGCTAGACACATTTTAAGCATTTAAATTATTGCTTTGTCAGTCAATAAATTAAATGTCCTAGTGATATAAAAACGGCAAAAGTTAAGAAAAAAAAAAAACACACACTTTACAGTATTTCTCTTGTTTAACACCATCGCCTGCCCAAATGTCCATGCAAAATAAATTGAAAGCATTAAAAATAAGCGAGGTAGCAAAAAGTTTTACCAAAATAATTATAATATACATCTGCAACTTTATATGAAAACCTACAAATACCAGTTTATAATAAAATACAAAATCGCTCTGGCCATCAGCATCATCCACTTCAGTCTTTGTTCTCTCGTTTCCTTCCTTAATCACAACATTAGATAAAGTCAGTGATTTTTTTTCTTCTTCTGTTGGCTTAAAGTAATTTCCCCTGTACATTACTAATTATTTGACAGCTAATACAGATTGACGCAATAAAGCATCCCATATTTCAAAGGAAAATAAAAAAAAAAGTTAAAGATAACCAAATTGTTTGCACACATTAAACTTTTATTTTTATATATCATTATGTTTTAAAGATGATCATCCTCCAAATGGTAGTCATCATTGTCTATACACACTTGGAAATGACACTCGTGATTTAAGGTAGCCCCACAAAACAAAAACAAATAAATAAACAGGGGGGGGGAAAAATCACAATGGACAGGGCCAAACTGAACTGGCCAGCCACCCAACATCACCATGCAACGTCATCACCCTATCCTGAAACATTTCCCTTAGCACTTGCAATGATCTTCGAGCTGCGTGTGTGTCGTAGCTCCATCTTACTGAAACCTCACATCCAGTTCTTCAAGATCAAGGTGTTCAACTTGTGGCCTTAAAAAGTTTTGGAGCAAATCAAATTTGGTAATGGTCAGAAGTTACAGTAACAGTTACACCACTCTATTCAAAGAAACTACTAAATGAAGTTCACTGTGTGCACATAATTTGATTATCTTTAACCTGTGGAATGGGAGAGTTTTTTTGGGGTCACTCTGTATGTATACCAGAGCTACACAGAGAAAAAGGAATCAGTGTGATTTTCAGGGTGATCAGCGTGACCGTTAATCGGCCGTTCATTTCACATATTTTTGATTCTGAGCTGCTTCTTGTGGTTCCGGTACAGGTAATTACCTTATAGTTGAGTGCACGCATATAAAGAAAACATCATTAATAGAAGTTTTTCACTGCGAGTGAAGACAAAGCTCGCAATTTATTATACATGTAGAGCCAAGGAGCCACCACAAAGACATTAAGAACAACAAATCTAATTAGACACTTAAAATACAATCTCCCAGCTGAACATACCCAGGTTGAAGAAGCTAACACGAGAAATACTCCGGAGCTAGCACGTTTTAGCCGTCACGGCACTATAAAACCGCTTCTGGAAAGATGAGCAGACAGTGGGCAGGTGCTAATGACATACTGCTGGAGGTGGTCCAGAGATGGGTCAGATCCCAGATGAGTTACATAACATTCTGTTACTATATAATAGTTATAATAATAATAATAATATTAGCAGTATTTCTACTACTAATAACAGAATGCAATCACTTATTTTATTCTAATAGAAGAACAACTTTAAAAAAATAACATTTGCATGGAAGAAAAGTCGATATCGCCTGGGCACACTCACAGAAAAATAGGAAAACAAAAACGGCCGAGAACATGCAGGTGTCTACACATTATAAAGAGAATGAGCAATAACAATAACGCTCAGCTAAACCACACCAAGACTATGGCAGCATTTCAAAGCCATAAAAACGCAGTGCACAATAACCTTCAGCAGAGCATTTAGCTAAAAGCACAGGAACAAAAGTCTACAGTGTGGAGTAGTGCAGTATCTGGAAATGGTGCGCTACAAAGGAAATGAAACACCGGTCCAAGATAAGCGATGTGGTGATATAAAACACCAGGATAAAGTATCATTCTACTGATGTCATGAAAGAACACTGCAGACATATGAAAGCTGAAATTATTTGTATCTATGGTTTTCTCTTAAACACATGGGTCATTAATG
>JAQMYF010000006.1:28186764-28207758 GCA_030014195.1 Neosilurus mollespiculum
GCCTGATAGCCCATGTCCTTCACTTTCTTCAGAGATTTCTTTGGAATTTATTGTTTGTAGTATTTTCTTCATTCAAGTAGAAAATCAAAAAGGTATTTTCATGAGTTTAAAAAAAAAATTCAAACAAAAATGCTCTCCAGTCATAAGTGATGTCTCTGTGTTCAGTGCAAGTGTTCAACAGATATGCTAACAGGTCTAAATTAATGGGCCGTCTAACACTTAAGGCAATTTTGTTCCATGATGTTCTCCTAACATCTCCAAACTTTAAAAACTGTCTACAACTGATACACGATATGTTCCCAGACTGCAGTTGTAACCATTATGTGAAATACACAGAGAGCAAAAAAAAAAAAAACAACCTAGAAATAATTAGTGAAAATTTTACTGAAAGTAGCCACTGAATAAACAGTGATAGATCAAACATTTTTATACTCATAGAATAAAGAAAAATAATAAAAATACAGTATCTCTAACAGGTGTTTTATATATCTACGACTAGTTACAACTACACCAACCCTAACCACACCTGAAGTACACTGTACCAAAACATAAAGAACAAACAATGATGCATAACACGAACCCTTAAACACAAAGTAAAATATTTACATGCTACAATGGCCACCCTCGAGACTACAGGTGCCCCCTCTCTAGGGGTCTACAGCACAATCTAATGCTCACTAATGACAAAAAAAATAACCAGCGAGCTTATAATTAATCTCTGAGGAACACAATGGAAACAATTACCTCGTTTAATCGGTATTCCTAACCTGGTGAAAACGGCAAAACAGAGTTTAATTGGCTATGATCAGTGTGTTATTGTCCATGGAGGACCAGTTAATTAAAACTGAAAGAATTTTTTTTTTATTACCTTAACTGCGCTCACTGAGAACAGGGCGGCGGAGAACTGAGCTCAGGTGAGGGGGAATTATAATCAACCAACTGACTCATCTAATTAGCACAAGGTCATAGTTACTAAATCACAAGTCATGGAGGGTACTTGGACCGGGAAGCCCAGTTACAACTGCTGAACATGAAATAAGCCCAATGCAAATGCATTGGCATGAGCGGGAAAGAGAGAGGGATGATTGTATGTCCGAGTCTTACCTCACAAAGGCCTCTGTGAACTTGCCTGGCAAAGGAGACAGGCCTCTTCTGTTTGGTGTCATTTGGACCAGCAACAATAAGCATCTAAATGAGATCCCAAATGGCACTATAGCAATTAGTGGTGGGAGATGACCATGGTGTCCACCCCTTTTCAACAGCCAACAAAGACAGGAGACACCCTTCAGAGGCTCCAAAAACAACAATTTAATGTTGAAATCGTTCATTTAAGGTTTCAGTGAACACACAAACTGGTTGCAAAGCAAAACCCCAGTCCAGATCGACAATTCTACTTCAGTTTTTAAAAAAGTCACTGGCGTATATTTGACTGCTTGTAGTATTCGCGCAGCTTGATGCTTAGCATTCAAAGACACTATTCAATTGCCCAAGAGAGCGATCTTTGAGCAGACACAAGCTCTTAATCCAATTCATCAAGCACAGTGAACAGAGATAATATGCCTGTTGGTACATGTGTATTTATATGTTTATATATTCTCCCACTGGCTTTCAAACTATTAGCTCCCAATAATTAACAGTGCAGAAGTGTTTGGCCAGACTAGGGGTTTTTATCCCTAGCAGGATGCCATTAGCACAATCTGCAGTCTCCTGCTGCGGCTGACAGGCGATGATGAAGCAGGTTGGAGACAGCGAGAGATGAATGGTGTTATAAAGGTTATCCTTGTCTCACCCTAAGGCAGGATTAACAGACTGATAAGTAACAATGCTATTTGCTCCCTCCATTTTGGTTCGTTCATCAGACTAGTGCGAGACATGTTCTAACACGTGCAGTGAAGATCCCATTTGGTGAAGCAGGACTGATGACAGGGAGGATGTAAAATGGAGGAGGTAAAGAGATGGACTGTATGGTAGAGGCCAACTTGGGGAGTAAATGGCAAGTAAGATTAAATGTGAATAGGTGGGGGTGGAACGGAGCGAAGAATAATTATTATTGGAAAAATAGAGTTCGGAGGACTGATACAAGAGAGAAAAGACACTGATATGAGTCAAGATGGGCAAAAAAGAAAAAGGTGAAGGAGTAGAAGAGAACAATGAGAGATGAATATACACAAAGCAAATGACAAATTGAGCTTTTAAATTCTTACATAATCCTTATAAATAAACAAACAAAAAAAAATAAAAAATCCACTGAATGCTTCCCCCCCCAAAAAAAAACATTCCTTTGGAAAGTTCTGCACTCATTTCATCAAGTTTAGTGCTTGAAAGTACACTTGTGGTGCACTTTATTAGGAATACCTGCATGCTTAACATTTTTCCAATTATCCAATCAGCCAATCATGTGGCAGTCATGCAATGCACAAAACCATGCAGATACAGGCCAGCTGCAGCATCAGGTAATGTTCACATCAAACATCAGGATAAGAAAACATCTCAGTGCCAGACGGACTGGTTTGAGGATGTCTTTAAATGTTGTTGATTTTCAGTCTCGAGTTTAGTACAAATGGCGTAATAAAGAGTCTAGGTAGCAGCAGTTCTGTGGAGGAAAATGCCTTGATAACTAGAAGGACACTCAGAGTCCAAGGTACCTTCACCAGACACAAGGGGATCATTATAACTTGGTATAAAATTATGTAGTAAGTTCTGTATCTCAGGACGCAGCAAATGCTGACGAACATAGCCAATTTTGGATTTGCCAACTTTTCTGATGAATGTTGACAAAATAATAATAATAATATCTTTATTCACTGTTTCCAGTACATATATAAAAAGAAAAAGAAGAGAAATAAAAACAAAAATAAAACGCATACAAACCACAGTTTAACCTGTACAGAGCACATGTATCATTTCTACAACATTTTGCTTATCCAGAATTTCACAATGGACGTACTCATCTCGCATACCAATCAATTCTTTTAAAACATTAACACTGTCAATCACCTCAGACAACTGTTGATGCCAGCCACCATGGCTGACAATCAGTGTTAAACAAATTTCTATAATTTCCACCTGTACTAGAGTATGGGTTCCTAATAGCAAATTCACTAGTATGTTTTACAATTAAATTGTTACTTAAATGACATTTTTTAATAAAACTTGAGAATCAACTCTTTAAATTATATAACAAAGGACCTCTATCATCCAAAGCTGTAATAATAGCAATGAGAATTATAAGGAACACTCCACAAATGTCTAAGTGCCTTATGCCATGAGCTACATAATTCATCAGCACCATTACTATAAAGATTCCATAGTGGAGCACTATAAAAGGAGCAACAATATTGTGTGAACAGCTTTTTTTTTTTGTTTGTTTATTTTTTTTTGTGTGTTTTTTTTTTTTTTTTTAAATACGAGTGAAGATGACCAAAGTTAGCAAGAAAAATATTATAACTTTGCCAAAATGATGGGCGCTCTTGTCATTTAGCAATGTCTAGTGACAATTAGCAACACTGACACAAACGTTTGCAAAAGACAATTAGTCAACCTGTTAGCAAATGTTAGTGACAGCGTTATTTGCCACTTTTTTTTTTTTACACTTTTTGGGACCTTAGGCCAACTCCTCGTAAAATAACAGGGGAATATAAGGCAAATCATGGAAATGAGCCACCCAACCCTATAACAAAGGTGAGCTAACCCTCCCCAGACATAGAAGATAGACTTCCAGGTGTTACTATCCGTTGCAATTGCTTACAACTGTTTTGCAAATGGTTGTAACAGTTTGCAGAAAAATAAATTCGTCAAAAGTCAAAAATTTTGTAATAAGAAATGCAGTTAGCGATCTGTTTAGCAAACATTTAGAAACTCTGACGAAACAAGAAATTCACTACTTTCATCAGCATTCGCCGTCTGTGAGACACTAGCTTTGGCCATGTTGCTCATTACCGGTTGTTTTCAAAAAGATGTGTGATGTTGCGTGTTGTTTTCAGTGCTGGTGACTAAAATGAATTTAGGTTAACTAATAAAATAGAACCCCCATGTTGTCCTTAGTTAGAATATACGGCTCAGTAGTCTAGCCTCTGCACTGTTAAGACATGAACGCTAGAGGACAAAGAGGGAATCGAGCGGGGGATAAAAAGGTTAAATGCAGTTGGACACTAAGGCTGTGGACTGGACCGGCCCTTTAACAGTTTAACAGGGAAACGAGTCGTCATTTCTTCAGTCTCTGGCTGCCCTCCCACCACCTCATTCTTCTTCTCTCACTCTCTCCCCCTTCTCCCTCTCTTTCTCTCTCCTACTCCCTGTGGGAACACAGCCATATCCCTGAAATGTTCATGTAGACGGTCATCAAGCATGCCTGTCTTATCAGATCAAAGTTCAGAGAGTGAAAGTGCAATCATGCAGTATTCATAAAGGGGTGGAGAGAAGAAACAAAAACAACTCCAACAAACACATCCAGTTCGGCTTTGCAAAAGGCTGAAGAGCACACGTCCTCCCCTCAGGATAGCAGCTGAATTACACATGAACTACAGCCCTTCAAGCTTTCTCGGCTTCCATTAAAAACATAAAACCTTATACACTGATTTAAGCAATGCCACAGAAGAGAAAGAGCTGCTGTACTAAATATTAGTGCTGCTGTGTCTGGGGCGCTAATCACTGCATGCTGAGATCAGGGAGAAGGTCTAACAGTGTGTACATGCTGCTACGAGCTAAATCTACTGACTACTGGCTAATAAAAACACAAAATGAAATGACGTATGTATTAACGTGACATAGTGCACAGAACCCAATTAACATGGAGGCAAAACAAAAGACAACTGGGCATGTGGGATAGAAATAAATATGATCATACCAAGCGTCCTCTAGCTGTGTAACTTTCTTCCCTATGCTGATGTTTTGTTCTTCTATACTAACTTGCGCGGTAGCCTACAATTGTATAGGCTAATCATACAGTCTACATACACTTGTATATACCATCGCACAGCGAACAAAGCCGTCACACCCAAAATTATAACATTCATGTTACACAGTGTAATCTGTAATGACCTTACAAGTCTGCTGAGATCACACCGGCAGTAAAAGGCTAAAGGTGCTTCTGGGGGGAAAAAATGGGGTCCCTTCTTCCTTTTCCTCATCATCTGAAAAGCTTTGGTATATTAAGTCAAAGGTTATATCCCTGGAATGTATCATGGTTCCAACACAACCTCAGGTTCAGAATAAACACTACCAGCACTCTTGGAACACTGCTCGACCCATCATATCAGGGGGTTAAAAATAACTGCTGTTTATTACACAAGGTGTCCAAAAATTCAAGAACCAATACAAGCATGTTAAACAAATATCTTGTTCATGTAACATAATGAGCAGATATTTCAGCTGAACGCACAGATGGCATTTTCTTCGCCAACAGAAAAGAAGTGCTGCACTTGTTTGTTGCTCTGCCATCACCCTTCTGTCCACTTCAGATCAAACCACCTTGACAGGGTTTAATTCTGGACACTGTGCTTGCCATTCTCTGATTTGCCAAGTCCGCCATCTTGTTCTTTCTTGAAGATAGTTCTAATATACTGCTTACCTTTTCAGATCATTCACTGCTCTTGAATAGATTAAATTTCAAAAACGTCTGACTGGTAGTCTAAGTGATTAATTTCAAAAGTTCAGTAAGCATAAGCAGTTTTAAATAAATAAAATGTATTGATATTGGCTGATATTTAAAGTTTCAGCATAAGAAAATTGGTACCGCACCTTCTCTACTTAAAGGCAATCAGTCAGGAAATGTAAAAAAAATCTGTCGAGTCAATCGAAGCATCAAATGAAAAGGATACCTCGAGTGATTATTTAGGTCTTAAGTACCTTGATATGTCCACATCAACAATATTTTTATGAACTAAGTGAACACCAGGGTCCTTCACCACATATGGAAGGCGGACTGAGCTCAATAGGATGGGTGGTGTTACATGGCGCACCCGCATGTGCGATGTGTAACGTGTGATGTGTGACCTAGTAAAGTTCACATAGGTACTTTGCTCTGGTAAGTGCAAACTGCGGTCGACTAAGACGTGGTTCAGAACTCGTGCAACGTTAAGGTAACCGTCCGACTGTAAACTGGAACTGCTCCCAACACATGGCACCATCATACTGACTGAAAAAAAAAAAAAAAAAAAAAAAAAAAAAAAAAAGGATGGATAAATAAATAAACAAACAAACAAACAAACAAACAAACAAACAAACAAACAAATAAATAAATAACCAAATAACCAACCAACCAACCAACTAAAAAAATATAAATAAATAATTGTGTGTGACACAGGGGCGACTGCATTACCAAGACCAATTTAACGACTTCCTGACTGGAGAGCTGTTGAAGTAGACAAGTGATACTTGATGAACTTCATTCTGAATTAATTCACGCAATGCTAATTCACAGGCTGTGGCTTTCTTAATTATCTACCCACTGAACCCACCCGACATCTACCCTCGCTCAGTCTTCAAAAGATACCATTATTCATGTGTCCCAAATCCCAAAACATTTTTTTTAACACAATAACACAACTTTTAGCTATCACTGATCCAAACCTGTTTAAACTTCCCTTTGCTTTAGAATATAAAAACTACACTGAGATCTTCCACTGAGTTGAGTATGGAGACAGGGCTAAATGAATAACAGTTTTCAGTGCTGCCTGTGAGCATGACTTTTCTATTATTCTGGGCAAAACCAAAGGATGCATATGCTGGTCAGATTTAGTCACTTTTTCCTTGTTTGACCTTTCCTGTTTAAAGTGTTTGTCCCAGGTTATTAAAGTTTAACCAGCGCTTGATGAAGCCTCAACACCTGCTCGGAGTTTCAGAACTTTATTACCACCATGTGCTTTCTGACATTTCTTCAAATGTAATTTGCAGCCATGACTCACAGAGAGATCTGAACCCGAGCTATTATCTGTGCTACACCTCCAAGCAGCTGAAGCTCAATACTCAAGGAATAAATCTGTCCCTTTATCACCACGCAGCTGTTAGGACAGTATAGTAAGCTGATCAGACTCGATTTCCCTCTGTATATTAACTGGAGGAGCACTTGATTATATCTCTCAGACCCTGCTCTCGCTCTCTTGCAGTCTGTTGCAGGTGTCCCCGCAGATTGGAGCTGTAATGATGTCTCCAGGGCACCACAAGTGAACTGTGTCTCCAAAGTTTCTATAATCAGCCAACCTGAACCTGGAGGGAATGCATGATTAAAACTGCCTCTGCTCTGCGAGTTTTATTTCCCTTTATTTTGTTAGTCAGATTTCCCCCGTTTCCTACATTCTACTAAAGTTCTCATTATCTGCTCCAAAATGTAATTGGCTGGTGGTGTCCATCACATCCAGCACTGCGCTAAATAAAACCTGGGGCCAGCGCATGATCTCTCTTTTTATGCGACATTCCGCTTCAACTTAATGACGATTTGGGTCATCTTCTCTCACTGATGTTCAGGTAATGCTTCTGTTCATTTTTGGCACAAAAATATTCTGCTTCTTCAAGACCCCGTCTTTACGGGTTAAATGAAACGTGGTGTTCGTTCTCCTGTGCAGAATTACAGCTTACGTGTCTTGGGTTACTCTATTATTAAATTAACTTAAGCCTCACTTTTTTTCTGTCTTAAAATTGCAGGTTTACACACAGTCACTACCAACCAAGTGTTTAATCAAAACTGAACACACACACACACACACCTGAAGTGTATTTTTGCTGTGGTTTTACAGTACACAATACACAAACAAAAATCCTTCGGCACGTTTCTTGGTGCCAGACAGGCTTCTTTGAGTACTTCAGATCTGCTGATCCGGGATTTTCACACCTAAATATTCCGTAAGCGTAGGTTCTGCGTGTGGAAACGCCTTGTTGATGACAGGTCAGAGGAGAAAGCCCAAACAGCTTTGAGCTGACAGGAAGTCTACTGTAACTTAAATAAACATTCTTTACTGAGACATTGAGAAGAAAAAGCATCTCCTGCTCACCAAGAACACCACGCATTAGTTCACCAAAACTGGACAGCTGCAGGTGTTGAAAAACATCACCTGACCTTTTTCTACTCAAGTGCCCAGTTTCTGTGCTGCTTCAATGGAGGGGCGGTTTACCAGAATTTTATCAACAGGAAATAACCACCATCACTGTGCAGCTTGGTTAGCTTTTCCTACTTATTATATAAACTGTAGGTAACAGGAGTGCTGGCCAATTAATCAGATTTTATTTTCAATGATGATTTTGGCTTCCAAACAATTATGAAAACAAGACAATGAACACAAAAAATGATTGGCCCATGTTCTGTTTTGCACTCATGCTCTCACTTTGTCTTGACTGAACTCTAGTGCGTGTTTCTTATACAGCGGTGTACTTTCACCCCTCCTTAAAATCCTAAACTCACATGTTTAATTCTCTTTGAACAGCACCTCACGTTCAGCTCTACTTTTACTTCACTTCAGCCCCAAACTAATCAATAATAAACCTGAAATGTTTACTGCTGAGTTTACATTACACATTTATCGTCACGTGTCACCAAAACACTAAATGATGCTAAGATATGCTACACTGAACTCAAGCGCAAAGTCATTCATTTTTACTTCCGTTTTATCTCTAAAAACACAATTATATTTAAATACATTAAAATAATCAGCAATAAAATGTCATACATGGATATTAAGAGGTTTAAGAAATGTCCTGCTGGATATCTGACTATATTTTATAGCAATAATAAATAGAGGGTCACCAACTGTAAATTTTCTCCTTTATTTTTGATTTCTTTTGTAAGTGTGACCTCACTCATTTCGGCAAGCTTTGGGCTTTCTTGACTAACAGTGAATATCTTTCACACTGTCGACATGTTAGCTTGTGGCTTTAAGTACATGTGTGTCTGACGTTAGTACCTGCGCAGGACCATACGAACCGACTCAAAATATGAACCTATCTGGCCAATCTCCAGCCAGGGAAAACCGGCTGATTCCAGTCTCTACCTAGTTTCTCACATCTATAGTAGTAGTAGTAGTAGTAATAATAATAATAATAATAATAATAATAATAATAATAATAATAACAACAACAACAACAACAACATTCATTTGTTTTTAAAGTTCTACAAATGCATGCTGTGTCCAAAATCAGTAAGTAATCAAGTTAAATAATTGTGATCCCACTACCTTCACCAAAATAATTGTAATCACTAGTGCTGGAGTAATTTATTTTTAGATTTATCTTTGTCAAATGTTGATATCATGCAATATAAATCAAAGCCTTTGTGAAGTAATGGCATTGAATCTGAAGGTAATGAAATCTAAAACAATACAGCAAAGTTACAAATGCATCCAATTTCCAGATTTAAATTAACATAATGAGAGGTTAAATTATCAGCTTTAAATCTGAAGGTTACCTAAATTCAATCAATCATTTCTTCATTATTCTATAAAACCTTTCTCTGAAATTCAGTATCATTCTGAACAGTATATTCTTCTAATTCATGAAATCCCTCTTGAGCTTTATGCCACAGAGAGCAGTTTGTGGGTGGGATGAATAGTGAAGTGGAACAAATGATTGCGAAAGAGAAAGTGGGTCAGAAGCCCATGGCGGCCCAATCCCCACTACTGCACTGCAGCAACAAAGCAGCCGAGTCCTCCTCCACTACTGTATTTACACCGTTTTTACTTCTCCATGCACAATGCTGAAGTGTACATGCTGCCTCATGCCACCAGGCTGCAATCTCCCAGCCTCGCTTTTCATAAGCAACCTGTCCAGATGAATTTTCCCTGAATGGCATTGCTAAAGGAATCTGCAAAACAGTTTCTGCACATAGTGAGACACTTAGAAACCCAAGTAACGGAGGAACTGCTCCTCAGTCGGGGTAAAGTGCTGGATTACTGCCTGTTTAAATAAGCAATCGGTTCAAAGCACAGCAGTGTGCAGAGCCTCAGCTTATTAATCAATCCATCATCATCCTCACTATGAAGGAAAGCCACACAGATAAACCAAAAACAGAAAATAAAAAAAGAAAGGTTTCCACGTCTATCATTTCAATTCCACTTTGTAGTTTTTGAGGTGAAAGGAAGAACGCCACAAGGTTCTGGTATTTGTGCAGTGACATAGCCTGCAGTGTTTAATGTAAAGTCTTAAGCACTGCACAAACTGGGGGTTCAAATAATTTCTTTACACTGTGTATTAGCAGACGATGGTACCTGGAAATCTTAAGTCCAGATGAAACAGATAGCAGCGTGCAATTTAATTCCAATTTAGTTTTCCAGAATGCTAAGGAGGGACTTCCTGCTTATACTGATTAGCATTTACAGCAGCCGGTAGCGCTGAACATGTATTAAAATGCAGAAAACAAGTTTCATTACAAAGTCACTACACCTGAACAATGCCTCGACACCTAATGAGAATAGGGCCAGAACTGTGTGAGGGTGAATGATGAGAGTTCTCGTGTATGCTGTCTAACATATCGAAAACCTTTCAAGTGGCAGAAATTATAGTGCTGGGGGAGGGATATAAAAATGTGAAAATTTGGGGGTACTGAGACTCATACTGAAAAGCTCCAGACAACTATGAGGGTTATTAGTATTAAACAAGCTTGGGATTATTAGTTTTTTGCTAATGATTGCACATTTTGTAATGGCCGTCAGGTAAGACATTTAAATGTCTGTTAAAAACATACAGTCTGTGTACTGTGTTGTTTAAAATGTGTTTTATTATCACTTAGTTTCTATCCTTCATGGACCCTGATAATGTGTTTGACTTCAACACAACAAAGCACATGTACAGTAGTTATTATAATTTATCAACTTAAAAAACATTAAACAAAAAACCTGTCAAACAACTGGTAACTGCTGCAACAGCAAATTCATAACCAGCTTCTTATTTTCACCCCAGTTTTCTCCATAATTTTGTCCTATCCGATTCCCATCCGTCATGCATCACATGATCACTACCAACCAGGCAGGGCAAAAGCAAGCACATGGTGCCTGCCAACTGCTTTTTGTCGAACTGCTGTGCATGTGTATTCAGGTGCAGTGTAACATATTTGGAGGGAAGCGCTATCAGCCCCTTCATATGCATGAGCTCACAGACTCACATTACTGGCTAGTGTCACTCATAAGAGACAGGTGAAATTGCTATTCCTTCCTGTGAGACCGACCAATCAGCTCTTATGGGCTCCTAGCAACAGATGGCTGTGTGAATCCCCCCCGCGGCTTAAACTTGCAGACTCTTGGATGATACTTGGAACTTTTCTATAGCACCACTCAGTATAATATTGTGTAACATTGTGTATACACATTGTGTAATATTTTCACAATGCACTGAACCTTCCCAATACTTCTACCACCAAGCCCCTATTGTTAGAAGGCAATAAAGGATGAAAGCATGTTATACACAATCTCACACGTATAGTTTACTATTACGACAAGTCAGCATTCAAATTTTATCTTTACAATATACTTGCAGTACAAGGTGACCCAATAAATCCTCCCACAATTCAGAGGTAAATAAAAAATAATTTAAAAAAATTATTTAAGATAGTAAAATTATTATTTGCACACATGAAACTTGGTGAGGCAGGAGATTCGGAGCTAAAGATGGCTGATATCCTCAGTCGCAAAAATGGCATGGTCGGGAGCACACCCTGAGCTGAGAATTCTGACTCAGCTTTGAAAAGAAAATCTCTTGGTTGACCTAGGAGCACTTGTTTGACTGAGATATTAAAACACTGAGGTGATCTGTTGTTCAGTCTCCGAGACGTTCTGTGCAGAAGCAGGTTTTACCTATAGGGATTCCCTACTGCAAGAAAAATATTACACAAAGACCTCCACTTCCATCCATACAAAAACTCTACTGAAAAGATTTGTGTGTGCAAATAACATTTCGATCATCTTTATTTATTTTTTTTTATTTACCTTTGAAATGTAGGAGGTTTTATTGGGTCACCCTGTACAAGCCAACAAGTTGATAACTAATCGTACTGTTTTGATACAAATCCTAAATTAATAAAATGTGCACCCAGTTCAACATATTCATAACTGCAGAGTTTTAGTGGTTTAAAATGACACATTGAGGATAATTTAAATGACTAGCCATGCTGCTAGACATTCACCCACTCAGCACTTACTTTAATCCAAACCATGACTAATTATACAGTTAAAGATCCTCAACAATCTCATCACTGTCTAACTGATCCTAAACAATACAAGTAAATAAAGAGCTTCAGTTGAGGCCTTAGATTACAAAATATCAGCATGCAGTTAACTAACTGATCAACTCTGACACAAACTATTGAACTCACTTGTGGGAATTTTAGTACACAATGAATTGTAAACAAATACACAACCAAACCAAAATCCATGCTGACATACTGCAACGAGTCACAATCTCTACTGAACCCGTCTCCATGAACCACTGACTTGAAATTATTATAGAATATGAACATACTGACTAACAGATACCTGATGTTACAGTGATCCTTACAGCAAGTCATGTAATAACAGACATTTTCACAATGCATCATGACAGTTTTAGGGTTGAAGAAGTTTCCTAAAATAGTAACCATGGTAGACTGAACTATTAGTCAATCTTAGGTACGTTTCTATTATTAAAAATTGTTCCCTGAAAACAAAGTGCCTGACATTCACCAAGCCAGAGGTGAATAATTGTTTTAGTATACACTAGGAACATAAAAAGCAAACTAAACCAAGATTTTTTAGATTATTTTTACCTATTTATAACATATCTGAAGTATGACTGAGGTAGGTCAAGTGAGCGCCGCATGCAGTGCATAAGCATGTTGGTCAACGGCATACTTTTAAACATAGCTTTAGTATATACTACAAGAAAAACAAACTAAAACAAGATTTTTAGAATGTATTTTTCCATTTTACCACAGGGCAAAAACGACACCACCTACTCCAAGTGACCATAACAGAGTGCCCATAGATGGATTATGTACATAGTAATGTAAATTAAGTGCAGTTAAATGTGGTCCAACAACTACAGGTTAAAGTAAATGTGTAGTTTAAGTAAATAATGCAAATACCTATCAAATAAGGAATTTTCTTTAAAATTAGTATGTAAAATTCATAATCATAGGCCAGCAATCAACCAAGTTCGCCATACACGGCAACTTAAAACTAAAGTTTAGTGTTGGAAATCGGCAATGTACAGCTCATTCTAGTTATCGATGGTCAGGTTACGTAAATTATCAAGTCAACTCGTGAAACGTAAAGAAGATTGTGTTGTCTGCGCAAATAGAAACACGAAGACTCCATTGAATGACATGCCAGCAATTGAACTTTAATAGCTCTAACGTAGGAATGTAAAAGTAAGTTTTTGTTGTTTTCTGATTAAATTATGGAAAAAAAATAAAGACAAATTGGGCAGTGGTGGCCTGGTGGTAGGGTGCTGGATTACTGATCCCAAGGTAGAGGGGTCAAGCCCCACTATTACCAGGATGTCACTGCTGTCCCCCCCTAGTGCGGCTAACTGGGTTATCAAAGGCCGGCCATGTCTCTCGCTGTCTGTGGTGAGAGGCCTGTAAAAAAACCATTGCTGATTTTTGTAAAGAGTAGGCTGCATAGCCGTCAGCATGTTTCTGCCCTGTGATGGCCTGGCGAGCTGTCCAGGGTGTAATCTGCCCTTGTCCAGAGTCAGCTGTGATGGTCACCTACCTCCTGCAACCCTAATTAGGATTAAGCGGTTCAGAAAATTAATGAATGAATGAACAAGACAAATATTTTGAAAAATAGCAACTCTAGTCACAGTATTTGAGCTTGATAAATCTGGAAATGGCTGTTATCACAAAAAAATCCCACCACAAAAAAAATTCTGAAGACAAAGCCTCTATCTGACATTATCCTTCACTACACCTCAGAGAATACAGTTAAAAACTGTTGGCACCCTGGGTGGAGGGCTGACTCACTAGTGCCTACGTTAGAAAAAGCAACATCCGGACTATTTAAAAAAAAAAAAAAAAAAAAAAAAAAAAAAAAAGCGCCACACACAGCTTTCACATCCTTCTGTTCAAACCAGATACACAAGCGACACATGAATGGCACGCAAAAATCAGGTTCCTTATATGGTGTTTAAACGTGTAATAAGAGTGTTTCCATTCATCTGGATGTCTTTAACTGTAACTCATATCTTTCTTTCTTAGCTTGCCCTCACAAACTGAGAAATGCTTGTACTTTCTTCCTGACGAACATTTCTGCTAAATAATTGTGTTCTCATTGTGAACACAGAAATAGCTACACTTGATTGACCTTGTTAACATCAAGATCTTCAAACTTTATTTGCGAAAACACTTAAGACAAGCAATAATCTGTTCAGAAAACATCTGTCTCATACAAGGCCTACCATTAAATCAGCTCTGCCTCGTGACTGCGCTTTGGAATAGTTATATAAGTCTTATAAGCGCATAAAGATGCAGCATATTGTATTTTTAAAACAATCCAATACACCTGGGTAGCTTAAATAAATAAATAAAAATACAGACAGGCTACAGAATAAAGTAGACAACTCCTAAAATACAGCACGTATTAAGTGAGGTAGAATATATATTTACATTTAATCGAGCTACACTTCCACCACTGAAATAGGAGCTTCCTGAAATAGGAATCAGAAGCAACATGGCTTAAAAAATGCCTCTACTAAACACACTAGCATTCAAGTGAACGAAGAAGAGAGAAATAGCAATTGCTAATTAGCAGCAGGCAGAAGCTGAAAGATTTCCTATAATAATAAAGGCCTGGTGTATGAGGTCACTGGAGTCCAGCTGACAGCTATGAAGTGGTGAACTGAGTTGCATTCAAGCTTACTGTGCATCACTGACACAATCCTGATGAACACAGTCTAGAAAAACACATCAAGGCCAACACAGGGTTATGTGACTCCAAGACCAGAACCACTAAGAAATGTCTATTCTGACACACCCCCTCATGGGTCACATCACTGAAATCTATCCACCCAGGACAATGTCTATACTACATGGCAATGGTGCAATCTGAATGGCTCGATATCTCAGATATTAGTCTAGACCTGGGAACCAGCCAGCTGCAATGAAATTGGCTGTTTGCTTTGTGGAGTGGCTGGCTAGCTGGTTAGCCAGTCATAGTAGAAGAGGTACCCGGGTATTACAAAACATGTCTGGCTATTACTGGATAAAGTTAAAAACATGTAAGGGATAAATAATTTGGCTGCATACACAAACTGTAAATACTCGAAATAATGTAAAAACAAATCCTGTAATGAATTTAAGTACTCATGGCATTTTTTAAGACATTAATTATGATTTGTCTGTAATAACAATCTTCAATCAAATAGCCACAAGCATACACAAACATGTAGGAATGTATTCTGTACACATTGAAAAGTAACATTCGATCTGTTTAAGTTCTTTAACAACGGTTTCAAGGCTTAGAGCAGGAACAGACCAGGTGCCTGAAGCTTCCTGATATAAATGACAGATCTATAAATATGTGATTCGTTCCAGCATAATACGGATTAAGTCACAAGGTAGTGTTTTGAGTAAGAGCCAAATTAAGTTGATGGTGCAACTGGACAAAATGCAATATCGCCAAAATGACATCCTTCAAAGCATAATCAATAATACAGGATAGCTAAGTTAGGCTGGAGTAAATGGCTTCGTATTAGGTCATGACTGTTAAAGGGGCAATTTAAGAAAGACTGTGTGTAATGTACATATTTAGCCACATTCTTTATAGTTTTAAATACATTTGGAACTTGGAGAAGCATCTTACATGCTTCAGTTATTCAAATGATCATGCACCAGTCACAGAACTTGATACTGTTGATGATGAAACTTCAGATGTGCTTCTGTTAGTGAGATTATCCGTGTGCTTTAATGCACAACCCTATTAAAAAGACCAGCGGCATAGATAAACACACACAAGGCTGGTGCTACTCAGTATCACATTACGTTACATTACAGCATTTGGCAGACGCTCTTATACAAAGCAACTTACAATCATTTTTATACAACTGAGCAATTGAGGGTTAAGGGCCTTGCTCAAGGGCCCAACAGTGGTGATCGAACCGTCGGCCTTTGGATCAGTAACCCATCGCCTTTAACAACTATGCCACCACTGCCCGGTATAGTGGAACGTGCTGAAGTTGCCGTCAACTTTAATATGGCGGCCACCACAGGCACGTCATGCGAGGGTCTTGTCCGTTCTTGTGTTTATATCTATGATCGCCGGCTACGTCAGCCAGTTTATATCGGAGGCGATATTATGCTAAAGAATTTTAACCAGCGGCTGCTGGCTTTTCCAACAAATAAGAGACGACACACAGGTCTATATTAGACATTATTGCCAAGTGGATCATGTTTAAATCAAAACAGTGGAGTCACAGTTTATCTTGATCACTTGGAGCAAGAGGTGTAATCATTTTACTCTTTTTGGATATTGATGAATTTAATATTACCATTCACTGACCAAGTCCAAGGGGAACACTTATTAACCCAAAGAACCAATCAGATCGTGCTTTTCCCATGTAGTAAGTGGAAATGCTACTATCATTTTAAATCTAGTACATTCTAGTATTTTGATTACCAATCGATCTTTTTGCAGTGAAGTACTTTTATACAAAAACTTGCTGAAAGTATACTACTTACAGCAGTCATCACAAAGTGTGTGCATTGTGCTTACAATGTTCTTGGACCTGGGCATGCTGTTACCTTTTCTCTCTGTGGGAGTGAATGCAGGATAATAAAGACAGTGAATTCCTGCATTTCATTTCAGACTTTTTCTGTTTGTTTGTTTAATAGGCGTGCTGAGCTCAGCTGTCGGCCAGCAACGTGACAGTGGCAAGCACTAGAGCCATCGCAATATTGTAATACCATGGTTCAGGTGTGCATACCATGGAGGGCATACCGAGCAATTTCGATAACATACCATGTACCAATGCATGTCTAGTACAAACACGACGAGATCATTTTTCTTTTTCTTTAATTATGTTTCAGTTCTACTTTCCAGCCGCTTTTACACACACACACACACACACACACACACACACATCTTTCTTGCATCTTTTTCAGGTTTGTGCAGTAACTTATCCATGTGTAATAAGCTGGCATTCAATGTTGCAGGCACAGTTTTCACTGCAGCACCTAGTAAGTGAGCAGGCTCCATAAAAACAATTAAGCCATGTTGCTTCTCCTGATTCCTGATAAGGTGTTTCATTCCTTCCTACGTCTTGTTTGCTGCGTCAATTTAAAATAAAGGTCGGAATAGATCTCTCAGACGCAGTCAATACATTTTAATGAATGAACTTTAATAAGTGTTAAATGTTTAAATCAACCGAAAATGAAAATCTAAGGCACATAAATCAGGCAAAAAAAAATTTGCACATCATAAACACAAAGTATATAAATACTCATATCTTCATAGTTTAACAAGATTAAAACCCCACCAGATGCTTCTTTGTAACCTGCTCAACATACCCAGTATTACTCAAACCTATTTCATCTTAGGGAAGTGTGTTGCTTTCAGAAAACCACATGGCAGAAAATCTCAAAATGTCATCAGAATTAAAGCTTTCTGTCACATGACTCTCAGCTTCTAGCTGAAGCAACTTAAATGGTGTCCCTTTCCTTTGAATGCACCCTACAGGATTTACTATACGTGCTCTATTTACTACACTCACATGTTGGGTAAAAGATTATGATACTTAAACACTTTTTTATATTCAACTGTATGTATGTATATACACACACACACACACACACACACAGCGTTTGGAAAAGCGGTCAGTCATGATGTGAAAGTTTACAGCATTGTCATGTTTATGTACTTTAATTTAATTCCATAAAATGAACCAAAGACAAAACGCATTTTAACATCACGTCTTTTTTTCTTTTCTTTTTTTTTTTTTTAAATCAACTCTCCAGACCATAACCTCCAGGGAACCTCCTCACACTTTTAAAGATGGGTTCTGTGATGGGAAAAAAAAAAAGTTGTATCTGGAACTTTGTACTGGATGCTGCTGGTACACTGATGTTGATGTAATAGTTACTCAGATGACATACTACTCTGGTAAATATTAGCTTACAGTCGAAGCTTACTTTGTCAGCTTCTGCATTCCATGATGATTCCCAGCATCACAAATTAAAAATAAATAAATAAATAAATAAATATTAATTCTTTCATTTTCTGAGCCGCTTAATCCTAATTAGGGTTGCAAGGAGGCTTTCTCCCATCTCAGCCGACTCTGGGCGAGGGTGTAGCACACCGTGGACAGCTCGCCTGGCCATCGCCAAATACAGTAGTGTGCAGTGAAGTTAATACACCACCACTTTTGTGTAAAAGGGCTCCTAATAAAAAGAAGTAAAAAATTACTTCTCTATAATTTTTTGGTGAAAATGAATTGAACAATGCTACTGTAGACAACGAGAACCAAAAAAATAATTTCAACAAATATATTGAGGTAAAAGTATGGCTAATAAACAAAAACACTGAAAACACCTATTTTTTAGAAGAATGTAAAACCTTTTTTGATTTTTGCATAACATGAATGAAATTTAAACCACATGGAATGGTTCAGCGAGTGAAGAAATTAAAAATACAGTGATGATTCTACACTTAACAGAATGAAGATAAATCAGAAACCAAGTACTATTCAAGTATTTATTTCATGTAATATTGGATCATATTGATGAGAATAAGTAAACAAACAACAATATATAATAATAACAAAAATAACAGCCTCTTTTATGAGAAAAAGAGTCAATATTTAGTGTAGCCAACCTTTACTTTGATTACAGCATTTAACCCTTCAGGCATAGCATTCACATATTTTTAATTTCTTCACTCAATAAACCAAAAATTATAGAGAAGTATTTTTTTTTACTTCTTTTTATTAGGAGCCCTTTTAGACAAAAGTGGCAGTGTATAATCTTCACTGCACACTACTGTAAGCAAATAAATAAATACAGATAAATAAATAAATAGTAGTGGACAGCAGAAAGTCTTTGAGTCTAGCTATAAACAGAAACAGCGAAAGCCAGTTGACTTGCACAATACTGTAATGAATGGCATGCTGGCTAGCTAATTCATGTACATGATACATTAGTGAAGTCGCTAGCTAGCATTTATTAGCAATGGCCATGTTTTAGTGTCACCAGCCCTGTGTAATGCAGACTGTAACAACAATGAGGTGCTACTTTTGTTTTTTAAATAAACATAATCTAGTATAGTGCATGGATGCTGTCATGCCTACATACTCAACAATTATTCACTGAAGGTAAGGTGAATAATCAGTGTCACTGAGCCTGGGGCAAATAATTGGTTTAATATATAAACTACACAGGAACATAAGAAAACAAAACTAACACTTTATTGTTAGATTTATAAAATATGATATTGTTCACATGTGCTCTTGTTTTTAATTAAGGCATTATCCCAGGTTTGGGAGGTGGATAACGTCCATTATCCCTTGTTAGCAAACCAATCAGATCGTACTGTTCCTGAGCAGTATATATACTAACATACTATATACTGGTGTGGGCAGCATGGTGGTGTAGTGGTTAGCACATCCGCCTCACAGCAGGGAGGTCCTGGGTTCCAGTCTCGGACACGGGCGTTTCTGTGTGGAGTGTGCGCATGTTCTCACTGTGCTTGCATGGGTTTCCTCCGAGTACTCTGGTTTCCTCCCACAGTCTAAAGGCATGGACATTAGGATAACTGGCTGTTACAAACAGGGCCTAGATGTGCGTGTGAGAGGTTGCGTGTGTGTTGGCGAGCTGTTCAGAGTGTACCATGTCTTCCCCCAGAGTCGGCGGAGATAGATTCCAGCCTCACTGCGACCCTAATATGATTAAGCAGGCAGTACGCTGTGTATACTGGGCTAATATGCAACGTGTAGTGCAGTGAATGTTTTGACATTGGATTTTGCAGCAAGGCTTATAGGCTGACAGTCTCATAAATCAAGGATATTTTTCTGCACAGCATTCACTGGCAGTCAAACTACTGAGAGAAGATGGAGAGCAGACAGGTCACAACCTTGAAGAAACTTCAAGAGCTTCATCTCCTTCCTCTCAAGGCGTTTAATATCCAATTCCTTTTAGTGCATCCATCTCACCTTGGGAGGAAAACGTGTTTTGTTCATTCGAATACATTCAAGCTTTCGCTCTCTGTGCTGGCTCAAAAACACCAAACTGCAATTCCATAACATTAAGTTTTGGGTGTGTGTGGTTATTTTTAGACTCTCACAGACCACCGAGAAAGTTAACCTGTATGAATGAAGCTGTATAAAATTAGATTGTATATGTGATGGATGCCATGCTCGTACATTGTTCATTTTCTATACCCAGATGGGTTTTATTGTGCATGAAGCACATCAGTGAGGGTTTACAATGAGAAAGTGATACATCACAAAATATAAAGTTGCCATAAAATGAATATAAAAGGTATATTTCACAAGAGAAAAAACACTAATATATAGCAGTGTGTTTGGTCTGCTCTATTTCTAGAAGCATTACTTAGGTACATCGGCAAGAAGCTGAACCAAACTCAACAAGGGTATTTGTTAATGGTATGACTGCAAAGGTAGTGGAAACACCAGCAAAATCCACAATCACAGGTAATTTATGAACCATGCAGTGTAACTGCACTACAATACAAAGGACAGGAACAGGAAACACACTGCACTCGTGGGTTCAGTAGTACTGTAATCACAGTCCCAGCTCCATGTGTGCTCAGGGACTATTTGCACCCACTTGAACATACTGTTAAGAATGAGATTATTGAATGGTGATAAAATATGACCAAAATGAATCCAGTGTCTCCTTGACAGAAACAATTTCACAGAAGTACAAACTTCTAGCAATGTAATTTTTATACAAAGGCTGGAATATTATTACAGCTACTTGTAGGCGCCTACCAAAGGCACCATTATTTATCACACACACACACACACACACACACACACACACACTGTGTGCACAATTATTAGGCAAGTTGTATTTTTGAGGATTAA
>JAQMYF010000006.1:28216213-28227067 GCA_030014195.1 Neosilurus mollespiculum
ACAGTCGTACTAAGCATTTCACTGCATATTGTACTGTGTATAATTTGTATGTGACAAATAAATTTGAATTTGAAATTATATCTGTGAAGATTCTTTTATGAAACCTGGATGGTCTCTCATGAGCCCAAGTGCCTTTACTAAATGTACCAGTGTGATTTTCTTTTTGTATTTCTATAAAACCTTCAATAAACATTGTTGAAAAAAAAAAAAAACGATCATTCACATTATTTAAGGGCATGGACATGTATGACTATCAATGACAACTGTTCCTTTACATTTCTTGACGTGACTGCTGACAAAGGCAACAGAATGAATTCTGAATTCTGAAATAAGGTTATATTATCTGCTCACATTCACTTTCAAAATTTAAAACACATCAGTCGGCACTTAAGAGTGCAGATGGACAATGACCCGAAGCATACTTAGAAAGACTTTTTAGCATAGGCAAGCCATTAGGGATGTTAATCTAACAGCTCATGATTCAATTCGATTCCGATTTTTGGGGTGACATTTCGATTCAAAATCAATTCTGATTCAAGCCGATGTTTGATTCATAACCATTACAATCAAAGGGAGCCAATTTCACGAGTAACTACATTCTTCTATAAGCTAGGAACAACTCTTCTATAAGAAAGAAATGATATTACTAGACAGCTGGTTTTGTAGATGTACTGATCCGTTTGCTCGTTCAGAGTTGGTTCGGAGTTTAGTGAAGTGATGGAGTGTGTGCGTTGGTCAGGATTTGGTCGTGCTGCTGCTCCGCTTCTTTTAGCTCCGGGTGATGGCATAAGATGTGGGCTCGGTAATGTGTCATGTGTCCATGGATTTTCCTCATCCCTGTCAAAGCTAGGCTAAAAGCTAGTTCTGGAGCCGCCACTCACTGGAACAATTCACTACAGAGGCCAGTTGGAAATGCTCGAAAAAACGTGTTCTTAAAAATCGACTCTTGAAAATTTTAATCGATTCAGAATGGTAATAAATAAGAATCGCGATAGAGATGTGAATCGATTTTTTTCCGGCACCCCTACAAGCCATGTCCTGCAACAATGGACTGCATTCACCTGAGCTGAAGTCAATGGTTTTTCACTTGCTGGCAAGGCGAAACAAGCAAAACAGGAACTAAAGAAAGCTCAAGTAGGCAACTTAAAGATTTCATTTTCCATCAAATTTCAGCCCCTTAAAAGGGAGGGGGAGGACGATGTTGGGATTCCTATAAAAAGACCTGTTACTCCTACATTGTTCAAATGATTTGGATGGAAATCTAAACCAAACCCCCAAATTCAAGCTGAAAGCCTGCTTTCAACAGCGTTTTGTAAATGAAGTACCAATCTAAATGGCCAGACATCGGTGTCCCAGCCAATCCCAGCCAAGCACCGCACAGTATTATTTAAAATATACGCAGATCGTGGAAGACATTCAACGATTTGAGTACCCTTGAATTTTTGTCAGGATTTATCTCCTGTGCACACTGCTGTGCATAAAACTTATGCTCTCTCTGCATTCCACCAACAGTTATGAGCCTGACATGAATAAAACTGGCCGAAAACCAAAGCTCAGAAATCTCACGAAGTGTAACCAGATATAGAGAAAGCAACCCGTTTCCTCAACATGCCTCGCCCTGACAGTCTTCAATAACACCATTGTAATCAGCAGCATAGTCCAAATAATTCATCAAAACACTGTGCACTACGGATGGGAATCGAGTTATTGTGGTCGGGGCAAGCGGGTTATTGAGCCTACTCAAGTAATTTATTTGCAATTTGAAATACTAATAGGTAGAATACTTACCTCTTCATCTCACTTCCTTCATCGCCACCATTCCTCACCTTCCTTGCAAACTGTCATTTTAAAAGAGAAATGGTCCCAAACATAACTTGCTGCATCTTTCTTCTTAACAAATACAGTCCTTACAACTTCATGGGCCATGATATAATTAACCTTCAGTGAAAGAATTGCAAAAAAGAAAATAAAAAATAATAATAATAATACTGACACCATGAACACTGAGCAGATGAAAACAGGACTGTGTTGCCTGTGTAAATAGAAATATGAATTGCTCCCTTGAACATTACACAAAGAAACACAAAATGGTGACAAGTGAACATCTAGAGCTGCAACTTAGACATGTGACAGTAAGGTTTTGTTGTTTTCTGATAAAAATATGTAAAATAAAATTAACTTTTTAAAAAATAAAAATATTTGTACAATATTTGTGCTCAATAAATTTGGAAATGGCTCTTACTGATAAATTACTTTTGGCTCGATCATTCTAACACTACTGCACACGTAATAGTGTGAAGTTTAAAGGATCGTTAATTTTCAAGCTGTTCTCTTCCAAAACAAAAGACACCAGCAAAACTAGAATGAGCTCTGAGCCCATTTGAGAGAGTTAAACAAATGGAAACATGTTTAAAAACAAGAGCACTCCTCTACCCTATTAAAATTCTGAGTCTGATTCAAGCCAGGTTGTTTACCAGAAGGCCCATCTCTGGTCTATTATTTATAGTTGCTGTAGTAATACAATACTATTACATAAACTCTACCTACTCATTAACACAAAACAAACCCATACTCTCAACCATCATTTTCTTACTCAGTGAAAACGAGCACATGATCCTGAAGAGTGTCACAAGCCTTACTGTGTCCTAACATTTTGCTGGTGAGAACAAACCTCATTCTCTCAGTCTTCATCTCTTCCCCGACTCTTCTCCACATTTATTATTAGCTGTGCCTATGTCACCCAAAAGCAAACTGACCTCAAGTCTGAGAGCAAAGGAAGGTTCTAGTTTGCTTCAAGGAAATGGAGATGATGTGTTTTCAGCCTCTACTTTATATTTCATCACCTTCTTGACGTGCTGTGGATTTAGAAGAATTACACCATCTTCTCCAGAGCGTAACATGCAATCAGACACACAGCCACTGAAACATTTTAGGCCAAGACTGTCTGAGAACCATGCATGCACACACCCCATTTTATTGTAGGAAATATGTGGGTGTATACAACCTGCCTTAGAGAGGGGGGGAGGAAAAAAAAAAAAGAAAAAAAAAAAAAAGAAAAAAAAAAACCATACTGACTGAGTAGTAAAAAAGTCTTCATTAACATTATAGTGCAAAATAACAGTGTTAAGCATTACTATTATACTACCTCATAAGATTCTGTTCCATCTGACCCAGAAATATCCCAAATATACTCTAAAAGATTTATTAGGGATAGTTATAAAATAGACATAGCACTGGCCACTGTATGCTAATACTGAAAAAACTTTGTCTTAAACTGTGACTTTTGTTAAATAGTGTTTATTATGTACTGAAGCAAAACAGTGCAAATTAGAGTAGAGCGCAGTGATTATACACTTAAAACAATGTAATGTAAAAGTACTATTTAAGTATTTATTTTATGTTATATTGGATCCTATCGATGAGAATAAATTAACAAAGAACAATATACAATAATAACAAAAATAAAAGTCTCTTTTTTGAGAAAAGAAGTCAATATTTATTGTGGCCACCCTTTACTTTAATTACAGCATTTAACCTTTCAGGCATAGTGTTCACATATTTTTAAACTTCTTCACTCAATAAGACATAAAAATTATAGAGAAGTAATTTTTTTCACCAAAACTGAACTCATCCTCCTGAGCTCCTATATATAGCCCTGTAAAAGTACTGCAGTCATTCAGTGTATAGACAGTCAGGCTGCAAGAGCCGCATAATGATGCATGGTGTAATGAGTGGGTACTTCAACTGCTGCTTAGCTCTTCAAGCTGAGGTTTTCTCTACACCACCAAACATCAGGTAGGGTTAATTAGGGAACACAGTGAATTTCCATTTCTAATCACATGCCATAAAAAAGAGCACTACAGAGCTCCAATCATCGCTCAGCTGGTAAGACTTATTGGCATTTAAAGCTGGTTCGCAATCCGAGTCAATATCACATGCGCCTGAGACATGCCATAGGGCCGGGCTATTTAATTGGCGACTCAGGGGCCGGGTCCACCCCGCGAGGCAATTCGTACTGGCACTTTGAGTTGTCTACTCTATTATTTTAAAAAGAGAAAAATATTATATTAAAAATATACATTATTAAAATAAATATTAAATTTAAATATCTGAAGTTAATATTTTTGGGATGATTCTGTGACACAGCCCATTATCTCGGACTTTTCATGTCTCCGCTCTTCACGCACTCTTCCTGCCGCTAAACTTCTTACTGCTAGCACAGTAGCCTGGTAACTTGGACAAAATGTCTCTTGCTACTTAAAAAAAAACTAGAAGTTTAACAGAGAAACCTCCAGTTTAACAGTAAATTGACAGAGAATGATATTTTTATATCTGTCTGCTCGAAGCCTATGTGTCTGCTATGCAGCAAGTGGTTATCAATATGTAAGGAATATAATTTGAGAAAGTATTTTAAGTTAACTTTGATGCCAATGTCCCTCTGGGCTCCGATACTCGCCACCAGAAGATTTTGGTGCTCGTCATCCTCACACATGAATGTCATTAAAACTCATAACCCCTCACCACTGTCTGCACCTGACTTCACTCCTAATGCTAAATCTAAAAAATGTCCTTTTTTTTCCCATTAGATGTGAAATGTTGGTTACTAAATCAGTTAGGTACCAGTTCTGTTCATCAAATTAGTAATTGGGAACAACAATTAAAGTATTATGTCCATGTGTTGATATTCACATTATCTTTTTCTTCTGATTCACTATTTAAAACAACTTATTTTTCCTCCTCTTTTTAATAGTACTATCATTATTAAAAGTGTTGCTTTTCGCTCTTGATATTCACCTTATTCTCCTCTTCTCATCATTCATTCATTTTCTGAACCGCTTAATCCTAATTAGGGTCGCAGGGAAGTACTGGGCGAGGGCAGAGTATACCCTGGACAGCTCACCAGGCCATCACAGTCTTCTTCTCCTTATCATCATTTATAATTGTAATTTGCCTTGATAAAATACAATTCATTCATATGTTATGGTTCTATTTAATACCATACTACACTCCTGTTGTATTTGTTGGGACAGTTGTGTCCACTTAAGTGAATGTTGTCGGTTAGTTAAAAATTCTTAATGCCAACCTGGTGTATTTTTTTGTTTGGATGTAGAAATGTCTTGGGCCTATATGACCTGATATAATACAATGCACTGATGTTATTAGGCATTTACAAAATACACTGGACAGTTCGATGTTACTTTACTGTAGCTGTTAATGTTTTTCATGCCATATTTCTTAGAGCCCGCATTTGGTATTCTTTTCATGATCCGGCCCATGTTTTAAAATAATTGAATAGCCCTGACCAGGGTTTAGGACCATGTCTGTTTTCTCACCAGAGCATAGCTTAGACATTTAAAAAAAAAAAACACTGGTCTAAAATAAAGTTGGTCAGATGGTCATAACACTAAAGAGCTTTGGTTCTTTTTAAAAGAACACATTATGGCGTTTCTGACACACCACAATTACACAATCATGGTAATTTTGGAGCTCACTGGATTACGTGTCAAATGCAACTTGAAACTGTTGCCGAAAACTATTTCCTGAAAGCGCTGCCTACATCTGTCCTTTACAGCACAGAAAAAAATGTGACTGGGACATCTGCTTAACCTGAGATCAATGAATTGAAGGGAGTGGTAACACTGGAGGACTAATTTAGCCTGACGCTTTATTCAGGGAACTCATATGAATTAATGATACCGGAGAAAATCAAACTCAACAGAGCTCAATAAAAAGAGATGGAGAGGACAAACAGAGCACCATAATACTCTGTGCAAACATGTCCGTCCTGTTTACACCTTTATAAAAAGTAAAGCATAACAAAAAATAAATAAACAAAGTGGACAGACATTTCTCAAGCCACTTTCATTTCCCGTCTTTTCATATCCAGAGCCGAGGTGGGTTTCATAACCTTCAGTCATGTTTGTGGATGCATGTGCAACGTTAACATTGAGCACTATAAAAACAGATGTACAAGCAGGACAATTATTTTACTGTGGTTACATCAGACACAAAAAGACTGAACGAACGAAAGCACCTTTGGACCAACACAATACAAACATATCTCCTTGTTGCCAAGACTGACGTAAGACACATACAGCAAGGTTTGGAGGCCACACACACACACACACACACACACACACACACACGAGAACAACTACTGTTTTTCAAACACATACACTGTATGTTCAAGGGAACACAAAACTGGATTAAAGTATTTTAGATGTATTTTAAAAATTAGACTAGTCTGTGTATGTTCTGTGACTGGATCGTTACCATTCTCTTCTCACAAATTAACACCTAGTGTTACCGTTGTCCGAAAGATATGGACCCCTTTTACCTTAACTTTATAAACCTTTAGTCTGTTGGGCTTTTTATACCGACTGGCTCATCAGATCAGAGCTTATCCTCAGTTTCCTTAGCATGAAGCATCTCGGAGTTCAACTCCTCCATCGCAGGTTACCATCCCAGTATTTTTACTGGTACCCATTTATACTGCTGGGTGGACAGAGGCACATTTGTGATTAAAACCTTGCCCAGCACCATGGGGGTCTAACAGGAATTCAAACCCACGATCTCTCGTTCACGAGCTCAGCACCCTAACCAGTACACCGCCAGCCCTGCTTATAAATCTTTGTTTATGCAGTTTCACTTTTATTGATGCAGGTGCTAAACACATCTTGGCTCATTATATTCATTTGAAGTAAAGATATAAATAAGATATTCGTCCTTTAAATCAGAGCTGTGCACTTTCTAACTGCCACCTACCAGCTCTGAAGTGAAAATGGGTGTAAGCAAAGCCGAGGGGTATCACCTTGATGAGTCTTTCCAACAGTTACACCTTCAGTAGTTACAGGATCAGGAGTTATTTTTAAACCATTCTTCTTCCTCAGTGCCAATTTTTTTTTTCATTTAGCTGTTGTGATCGATAGAAGGAATGTTTGACTGCAGTGTACCTCATTCATCCCATTTTATGTCTGTTATTCTGTGCATCAATTGTTTTTAAAATCTGGACTTTGATTGTAAAAAAAAAAAAAAAAAAAAAAAAAAAAAAAAAAAAAAAAAAAAAAAAACTAAAATATGGGCCAATATCATCAGTTCCAGGATTAAAGTACCATCTGTGGCTTTAATACCAACTCACATCATATCTCTACCATTAATGTGGCTGCAAGACCTCTCAAGTTCTTTAAGAAACAGTTAACATTTTAGTTACCATTTAAAATAACATTTTAAATCCTTTTTACAATTTTTATTGTATTTTTTTTATATGTAATTTTTATATTAAAAATATATAAAATTCAGATGATATGGAGAATTATCCAGAACTTTAGTGTTATCTGCCTCAATAAAGCTTCCTCTATCTGAATAATTCTCCATATCATACATCACCTCCTTCAATAACTGTTTATTATCCACCTCCAAACTCAGAATAATGCTTGAATCAAAATGGCAGACAAAAACTCTGTTTGCCTTTAAAGCCTTAGAAATTCAACAACCTGCTGCCATTAAAATAAATAAACAAACAAATAAAGAAAGAAAGAAAGAAAGAAAGAAAGAAAGAACACAGACTTTGCTTTTTTAAAAGCAACAATGCACTTTTTCAAACTAAGTTTTAAAACATTCTGTAATAAAGCATGAGCATTGTGATGGAAGAATGCAAGACCATCATCATGCTTTAAAAATGTAAAAATCTACCATAAAAATCTCATTTTGATTTGCTTTCTTAAGTTCCTGTGTAGTACACACTAAAATTATTCAGTGCTGTCTCTGGCTCCTTTTTTATTTTGATTTATATTTTTTATAGATTTAATTGGATTAAATTTATAACATTTATTTAGATTAAATTTGAGTTTATATTTAAATGATAAATTTCATATACTGTAAGATTCTGCCTCTGGATTCATACTTATTTCATGACCAGCACTTGTAAAATCATTGTGTACCAATGTGTGCTGTTGTAGACATGACAACAGCCTGAACTTCCAGTTGTACACCAATATTACAACACCATGTAGATCAGATAGCACCAATTCCCTGACCTCATCCCTCCGTCTGGAAATTAAACCCTGAGTTTATAAAGAGGAACTTCCTTGTATATAAAAAAAAAAAATAATAAAAAATAAGGTCTGTGAGACAGGGAATTAAAAGGAAGTTCATATGTGAGTAAGTGCAATTATACTGCAGCATGTGCAAGAGGAGCTGTGTGTGTGCGTGCAGACTGATTGAGTAGATGCTGCAGAGCAGTCAAACTGCAACACTCAACGCATGGCTGTCATGGAAATAGCTCCATCTGAATGCAGTATAGAAACCATTTCTAGAGCTAATGTTTTCACGAGAGCTTCTGCATCATCCACTTAAGAAGGTAGAGAAAAAAAAAAATCAGTAGTTATGGGTCAGGACCCTGGTCTCGGAACTGCAGTGAGGACGCGGCCTCTGAGTGCACGGGAGCTTTAATGTTTACCGAATGCCTTGAAGCAGCTATAGAACCTCAGGCTCAAGTAAGACGTTGCACAAAACAACTACTCCAAGAGTGCTTACATGCACACACTTTAGAATTATAGCTGCCTCAATAGTGCTGATGGTATGTGTGTGTGCACGCTCTACAGAAAGACTCCATTAGTGCAGAAAGTAGTACACCCATAGGTGCCCTTGGTAAAAGGAAAAGAATAGAACTGAAGAACAATGTTATTTCACTCCGATTCCTCCCATTTAATTTTGAAGTAATAATTTTGGATTATGGGTGGACAATGTGGCAAAAATATCAAACAATAATAAAAGACTTACCTACAATATACCACAACAATTATGTTTTCTACAAACTCAGAGCAAACAGCAGTGCTGCATTCTTAAAATAAATGTGTAAAACTGTTGAACAATAAAATGTCTACAAAAAAAAAAAAAATAAATAAAAATAAAAATAAACCTCCTCTTGGAAAAGCAAAATTGTACAGCACAACGCTGCAACCAGACTGCCATTCTGCTTGCTGTGATGCTGGACAAGACAAAAAAACAAACAAAAAAAACAACAACTCAGTTTATAGTGGTTGTGGCAGGTTTTTTTTGTAGTGTGTGTGTGTGTGTGTGTATAAAACATAGTGCCAATCTAAGTACTGCCGAAAAAGGTAGGTTTTCAACCATCATTTGAAGATACCCAGTGACTCAGCTGTCCGAACATCCACCACCTTGGAGCAAGAACAGAGAAGAGTTTAGATTAGGAGGGACCAGTCTAGCAGTGCTAGAGTATCTGAGAGAATGTGGGGCAGTGCGGGGTGTGAAAAGTGCTTTGAGGTAGGAGGGTGCAGGTCCATTTTTGGCTTTGTAGGCAAGCATTAGTGTTTTAAATTTAATGCGAGCAGCAACAGGAAGCCAATGGAGAGATCGTAACGGGAGTGGTGTGGGAAAATTTTGGAAGGTTGAAAACAAGCCGTGCATACAGAGGTAATAGTGAATTATTTAATTCTGTGATGTACGGACAGTGCTATATACAAAATACTGCAAACATAAAATAGAATCTTATATAATCATGCACTGAAGGCCAAGTCCATCTTATGGAATATATTTAATTCAGCAACATTCACTGATTGTTTTATTATATACTACACAGAAACAAAAAGCAGACAAAATCAAGATTTTTACAGTTCTTTTTTTTCAGTAAAGAAAGTATGAAGAGGGACATGTGTGAGTTATGTAGAGTTGCTTGCGTGGGTACTTCGGTTTCCTTCCACAGTCCAAAGACATGCACATTAGGCTGTTTCAAATTGCCCCTGTGTGTGAATGGTTGTGTGTGTGTTGCCCTGTGATGGTCTGGTGAGCTGTTTATGGTGTTTCCTGCTCTCACCCAGTGTTGGCTGAAATAGGCTCCAGCCTATTGTGGTGCCTTATTTCTTAACCTCTGTACACCAAATTTGGTGTATGGGTCCCCCTTCACTTTGTGTTAAGGTCACATTTTCTACACTCATATGTGCTGTAAATTTGGAAAGAAATGACTTGTGACCAAGTTTGGTGGCTGGGTTCCCCCTCAGGAAGGTCTTGGATGAAATTGTGTAGGTTAACTTATGACTGGAGGCTTTTTTGTGAGTTTTGTAATTAATTCAGCACAGATAAAATGTGCTGATTAAAGAAGCAATAAGTGTGGCCACCTTTAGGCTAGTTGAGTTCTGCATTTGTAGGTTTCTAGGCTTCAACTGGCCAGAAAAAGAACTTTGGTTCTAAAATTCATCAGTCTATTTTTGTTCTGAGAAAAGAAGGCTAATAGATGAGAGAAACTGAAGATCTCATACAACAGTGTGTACTACTTCCTTCACAGAACAGTGAAAAACTGGCTCTAACCAGGACAGAATGAGAAGTGGTAGAGCCTGGTGCGCAACAGGGCACTTACAGAGTCTCCAGTTTGAGAAATAGATGCCTGAGAGGTTCTCAATTGGAAGATTCATTAAAGGGTACCTGCAAAACACCAGTGTAAACTTCATCAGTGAAGACTCCAGGATGCTGGTCTTCTAGGCTCAGTGGCAAAAAAAAAAAATGCCATACCTGAGATTGGACAATAAAAGTAAGAGATGGACAACTGGACAGAGAAAGATGTGAAAAGGGTTGTAAATAGATGAATTGAGCGATTCGAGTCACAAAGACGAATGTATATAAGGTGCAGAATAAAGGAAAAGGTACCAGCAGAGCGCTTGAACCCTTCAGTTAAACATGGTGGTGGTGCTAATCTAGACTTGTGTAGGGTGCAACAATCAATGTTGTCAATTTTTTATTTTACATTTATATGTTTTATTGTGGGCGGCACGGTGGCGCAGTGGTTAGCACGTCCGCCTCACAGCAAGAAGGTCCTGGGTTCGATTCCCAGCTTGGGCG
>JAQMYF010000006.1:28255795-28271463 GCA_030014195.1 Neosilurus mollespiculum
AGACAGACAGACAGACAGATAGATAGATAGATAGATAGATAGATAGATAGATAGATAGATAGATAGATAGATAGAGATAAAGAGATATATAGATAGAGACAGACAGATAGATAGATAGATAGATAGATAGATAGATAGATAGACAGACAGACAGATAGATAGATAGATAGATGGATGGCACTCACTTGCGCAGCTCGGTGTAGATGGGCAGCACTTCAGGATGACACACAAAGGCAAAGGCGAGAATAGGGATGGTGTACGCAGTCTAGGAGAAGAGGTAAAGCAATTTTACAAAATATCTTGCATGTTCTGTCCATTGTCTTCATTATAAAGAACATATTAAACTGCCAATACACAACAGCAAACGGTACCTGAGAGTTAACTGTGAACAAACGGGGAGCGCAGTGCACATCTTCCACTACATATCCATCATGGTGACTGTCAGTCAATGGAAAATCAGTTGAGAGCAGATGAGCAGCGGTGTTATTAGCTAAGAGGTCCTCGAGTGGGCAAGGGACGTGAAATCTCTTATAGATGACCTGAAGTGAAAGAAAAGCAGTGGCATAGTGGTTAGCACATTCACCTCACAGCAACGAGGTCCTGGGTTCGAGTCCCAGGCTCGGGCGTTTCTGTGTGGGGTCTCCCTGTGCTTGTGTGGGCTTCCTCTGGGTACTCCGGTTTCCTCCCACAGTTCAAAGACTTTCACGTTAGGCTAACTGACTGTTCCAAATTGCCCCTAGGTGTGAGCGTGCATGTGAATGTTGTGTGTGAGTTGCCCTGTGATAGTCTGCTGAGCTGTTCAGGATGTACCCCGCCTTCGCCCAGTGTTGGCTGAGATAGGCTCCAGCCTCCCCACAACCCTAGTAAAATTAAGGGGTTCAGCAAACAAGTGAGTGAGAGTTCCTAAAAATCAATAATTATCTGAAGTTAACAAGCATTTAAAGGCATGAGGGGTGAAATTGAAAAGAAAACTTCAATCACATTTTGATGATATAGCAGTTTGGCTGTTTCGGACTGCAGCTATACGTGGTACCTTAATCCATATTAAGAGACATGACACAGACGACCTTAAACATAAATACAGGAAGGTACTGAGCATCTACATACCGAAATGAGGAAGAAAACCATGCAGCTGAGAGAGAAGCCACTGGTGTATCCAAGATAACCTGTCAGGTAAAAGACATGGAGGTGTGTCAGGGCGTGCTACCAGCTAAAGCGATGTCATTAAACACATCCAACAATTACAGAATTTCACTTAAAAATGTTTAAGCGTTCATGTGCCACCAGCACACCTCCTAACTTAACTAAATCTACATCACTGTGTTGAATTCTCCAATCTGATTGGTCTGATGGTGTTGAATAAGGTCTGAGATTGGTGCCAGATAATAATCAAAATAATAGGTTTAGATGAATACACCTTGTTCTATCTTTGCTGTTATTATTTTAATGAAGACAGTTCATTCACATCACTCATTTGTCTGCCCAAAGGTCTATAGCAGCTACGGCTAATAAGAATAAATGTAAAATGAAAAATAAAATGTTGTGGGGGAACGGTGGCATACTGGTTAGCATGTCCACCTTACAACAAGAATTGGTCTGATTCCCAGGCTTAGGTGTTTCTATGTTTTCCCTGTGCCTGCGTGGGTTTCTTCCGGGTACTCCAGTTTCCTCCCACAGTCTAGGCACATTAGTCTAGCGAGCTATTCAGGGTTTACCCCACCTTCACCCAGAGTTGCCAGAGATAGGCTCTGGCCTCCCTGAGACCCTAATAGGATTAAGCAGCTCGGAAATTAAATGAATGAATGAATCATTAAAATGTTATTTAACAAACATATAACAAATATGTGACCACTGCCACTGAGGCTTTCTGTAAGGACATTTATGTATCATTAATGGAAGGAGTCTCGAGTGTCAGGGCTTCGTAACGGTCAGTAAGTTTTCCAACACAGAACCTTTAGGACAGAGAACTTCACACTTGGTTTCTGTCTGACATGGCATGCTATACTACAGCTGATAAAACGCATGCGATAACAGGAAATAACTTCACAGGGCAGCCCGGTGGTGCAGTGGTTAGCACATTCGCCTCACAGCAAAAAGGTCCTGGGTTCGAGTCCCACACTCTGGCATTTCCGTGTGGGGTTTGCATGTTCTCCTCGTGCTTACGTGGGTTTCCTCTGGGTACTCCAGTTTCCTCGCACAGTCCAAAGACATGCACATTATGCTAACTGATTGCTCCTAAATGCCCCTAGCTGTGAATGTGGGTGTGAATGGTTGTATGTGTGTGGTGGTCCTGCAATCATCTGGCAAGCTGTTCAGGGCCTTTGCCCAGTATCGGCTGAGATAGACTCCAGCCTTCCCACGACCCTAGTAGGATTAATCATATCGGCAAATGAGTGAATAATGACATACATTACCCAAAATGTAAATATACATGATAGGTAATATAGGCTCATTCATTCATTTTCTGAACTGCTTAATCATAATTAGGATCGCCGGGAGGCTGGCGCCCATCTCAGCCGTCTCTGGCCGAGGGCAGACTACACCATGCACAGCTCGCCAGGCCATCGCAGATTAATATAAACTAGCAGGACAGTTTGATTGAATAATGTTAGTATGCTAATGTCAGTATTCCTGCTACGATTAATACAGTTGCATTTTAGAGAAAAGAGTTTAACGAGCTCAGAAGGTGGATACTGACCTTAACTGTAGGAGAGAAAGCGTGACCAGAACAGAAGATAAAAGGCTTCACTCACCGAGCTGCTTCATCAGGGCCAGAGGCAATATCACAGTGAGAGAGACTAGAACCACCAGGTAGTTCCCATTCAGATACCACTCTCTAAAGCAAAAGAATAAAGGATACTATAAACACATTTTTTTCGAACCCAGGACCTTCTTGCTGTGAGATTTAATTCAGTGTTGGTATTTATTGATTTTATTCATTATAGAATAAATGCATCCCATTGGCTCTCCAGTCCACCACATGGCCACGCACCGCCACCTGCAAGACTGGATCAGATAACAGAATCTCTCATTTATTCAGTCCTCGTGATATAAAGATGATTTAATAACGTCACTGTAAACAGGACAGACGTAGGACACGTTTGGCCTGCTGATGAGTAAAATGTGGTTGTCATGTTCACCCAAGACCTTGAGCAACCTCCGGCATCGGGATACACTCAGTGCGCAAGGGGATTTAGAGTTGCACCATGTGTTCGGCGTTGACCTTGTAGAAGACGCTTCTATTTTCTACCCTGACAGAAGCTAGGCTGCTCTCTAACTTTGTGCTCTCAGTGCAGGAAACTGATCCACGGCTCGAGCTTAGCAAAGAACAGTATGTCAACATGTCAGATATAGCATGAGAACTAATACGTTGTGACCTTATCAACCAATGGAAACGCATGCCATTTGTCAGCATGTAATTATATACATCTTTTCATAAGCTTTGATCAAATATTATGGAGCTTCATTATAATATTTTCAACAATTGACCAGTAAACTGTTTCTGCAAAGAGAGTTCAGTACATGCAGATATGTTTCAGTTTTACTGAAAATGTGGAAAAGTCTCATTACTTGTTGGAAGTCTTTTTGGGAGAGTGTGTAATTATGGGCACTTACGCTTATGAAAAGAAGATGTATATAATCTCTATTATAATATCCTTATATTAATTATTCAGTGGGATATAAATACCTCATTTGAAATGATAAATATAAGTTATAGAACTTATATTGTACATGTACTATTCAATCATTTAAAACTTTTACTTTTGTTTATTACTGTGATATCAGTTTGAGACTATATTCTGATCTTATACAAAATATTTGTGCATATTTTATTCCTCTTCAAAAGGAAAGTGCAAAAACAAAACAAAAAATTTAAATTTCACAAGCGAAATTTATGTAAATTTCAAGATGATGGCTAAGTATGAAGGAAATTAGCAATAAGGCTGAAATTTTGTGTTGTGATCTGATATACATGTTGCATGTGGTAAAGTTTCATAACATTGGCGAACTGTCCACATCATCTTCAGGGTCTCGCAACGTGAGCAAATTTTTACCTACCGTTCATTTTTTGGACACTCACTAAAACACCACATTACATTTATTCTTCTTAAAAACTATTTGTTTACATAGAAATATGCTTAAATTAGCTATAAAAATACTAATATATTTAGTATTAGTATTTACTGGTGAATATATTTTCTGTGTCAAAAATTTTAATATACTTTGTTCGAAATTGAACTTTTTCCAAAATTGCAGTATCAAATGCAACCTAACCCTGATAGAGTAATTTTAACTGCAGATTCTGATAGAGTGGGTCGTGTTCTGTTAGCATGTGTTTCAGCCCTATACAGTAATTATTAGGAGTTACAATCTTTCAAAAATGCCCAAAATGGTAAATTGCAAGTCGCGGGTCGACAAATGGGGACTAGCCTGCGATCTTTACATGAACATATCTCGGAAAGTTTTTGAACAAGGACCTTGACATTTTGCATGTGTTCATGTTAAAACATGTTCTATGTCTGGTTAAAGTTTCATTGAATTCTGAGTTGGTCACCTGGGAAGTTTTCTGAAAGCTAGGTGATTTGACATGGAAAGACCCAATAGGAAAGTTATTTAAGCCTTGTGTCATGTCTATTGTTTAACCTTTAATTTCTACCTCTGTTCTAAACCCCACTACTGCATCATGCCCTTCAAGCTTAGTTCTATCTATACAGAATCCATATAAACAGCCTCGTAAATATTTCATCACAGCTGTATTGCTTGTAGTAAATCTTTAACTACACATGGGGTCTCTGGTCATTGATGGTAACTATGACAACATCCAGTTCCTGGAAATGTTGTCTGTCGAAAATCCACTGTTATTCTAAATGTAATCTGGTACACTGTACACGTACGGCAGAACACACACGACGTTCTATCTGTCTCACTATTTAAGAACCCCAAGCTACTTCCTGTCTCACACATCCTTACAATATTCAATGGAAATAGAGGAAATCCTTACATTATTCACGACGCCACTATAAATCTATGGTTCATAGTTAAAAAGGCATTCAATCTGCATTGATGATGGCTTAGGGTGGCGTGTCCGCCTCACAGCAAGAAAGTCCTGGGTTCAAGTTTCTGTGTGGGGTTTGCATTTTCTCCACAATTCAAAGACATGCACATTAAGCTAATTGGCTGTTCCAAATTGCTCCTGATGTGGATTGTGAGTGTGAGTGATTGTGTGTGTGTGTCGCCCTGCGATGGTCTAGTGAGATGTTTAGCATGCACCTGATCTTAGCCCAGTGTTGGCTGAGATATGCTCCAGCCTGCCCACGACCCTAGACCCCAGATTAAGCGGTTCAGCAAATGAGAGAATGAGTAATGATGGCTTAGTGGTGGTTTGTGTACAGCTTTGTTTAGATATCAGAAGTCCTGGAGGTAAATCTTGTTTAGGCTGCTTAATGGTGCCTTGTCTGAAGAAAGCCATAAAGACGTCAATTACTGTATTAGCATATCTCTGCAAGCTCATAAAAATAAATGTGACACCTTATTGTTTATTAAGTAAAATATTTAAAACATAAGAATTACTGGACTCATCTCACTCTCACTCACTCATTTGCCAAACTGCTTAATCCTACTAGAGTCACAGGGAGGCTGGGACTCTCAGCCGACTCTGGGAGAAGGCCGGGTACACCCTGAATAACTCGCCAGACCATCGTAGGGTCAACACACACACACACACACACACACACACACACACACACACACACACACACACACACACACACACACACACACACACACTATTCAAACTCACACTCACACCTTGTGGCAATTCAGAACTAATGTGCATGTCTTTGGATTGTGGGAGGAAACAAGCACAGGGAGATCACGCACACTCCACACAGAAACACCCGGACCTGGGACACGAACCTATGACCTTGCTATGAGGTGGACATGCTAAACACTATGCCACTGTGCCGCCCCAATGTAATTAGACTCATGCACTTCTAAACATTAAACAAAGATCACATGAAATAAAGACCGGATGAGGATATGCTTAGCATTAAAAAAATAAAAACCTTCACACTTACATTTACAGCGTTTGGCAGGCGCTCTTATCCAGAGTGACTTACAATTATCATTTTTATACAACTGAGCAATTGAGGGTTAAGGGCCTTGCTTAAGGGCCCAACAGCGGTGATTGAACCGCTGACCTTCGGATCAGTAACCCATCGCCTTAACCACTAAGCCACCACTGCCCTGCGCTGCAATATCAAGCCACCACTGCCCTGCGCTTCAATGTCAAACATCACAAAAAATACAAGCTACATAAATTTCATTATATCTCTAAGGGACCTTTGTTTTCATCCCATGATCCATGCTGGCATGCTCAGTGAAGATGGATGTAAACAGAGGCAAAGCAACTAACTGCAGCTCCAGGACATCTGATTTTAGCTTTGGAAAAAAATCGGTCACAGGCAGCCGCTGTCATGGTCGTTGTCGTAAGGAGGAGGACAGAGGTGTGGTGGGAAGGTACCAATCAGGTGCTGAGCTTCAAATAACTGTCCAGTTCTAGTTCAATATTACTGCCACACCTCCTCTTTACACTTGGAAATTTTTGACCGAGGGCCAAGAGAGATCACAGGCATGTAGCCTTAGCAGTACCAAGGGCAAAAAGACTGCAGGAAGTGGAAACCTATCTGAATAAAAAAAATAATATCTCCTATCTTATATAACAAGCATTTAAGGTTAGAACTAGGGCTAGATTGGATCAGAACTGGCAATTTATTTACTATTGTGATATAATCAGTTATCCAATACAGCATTGTGGATATATATTCTACAGCCAAAATTGTTTTTTTTCTTCCACAAATGTAGCCACAAAGTTTCAAGCATGCAGTGGAAAAGAATACATTTACATCTTCAGGTTTCCAAAACCTTATGGCCACATAATGTTTTAAAACTAAGCAGGGTTTATAATACACTGATCTAATATACAGTACACTAATCCAAGCCAAACCATATCATCTCCCTGATTAAGGTTTTGAAGAGCATATTAAACTACACTGGGATTAGATTTAGGTCCTACAGAGCAGGTAAATCATCCTGCTTCGAGCAGAATTGGACAGACATGCCATAAACATATTAGATGCATAGTAGCGTTTCGATTTTTTGTTTTTAGTATTAATTCTGCTGCAAGGGTGGAGGTTATGTATTCACCTGGGTCTATCTGTTTGTTTGTTTGTCTGTTAGCAGGATTATCCAAAAACTGCTACACCGATTTTCACAGTACTGGGGTATGGGCCTGGCAAGAATCTGTAACGTTTTGGAGTGGATCCAGATCACGATCCGGATGCAGAATTTATTAAATACTTTTTAACAAGAATTTACTAAAGGACTTTTTCTGTTAGCAGGATTATGAAAAACTATGGATTTGAGTTTAATTTGGTGGGGGCCTGGAAAGAACCCATTAAATTTTGGATGTGATCTGTGCATTGGATCATATTTTTAAACATCCTGAAAAATCTCAATCTTTATCATGAGGCAAAATCTTCATTGGACGCCCACAAGGGGGAGACATTTCATTAAAACTATGTCAAGTTATAATAATCCATTTGTGCCTGGTGGAGTTACCTTGCACTCTATGACTGCACTTCAATTTAAACATATTTCACAATTACTCCACAAGTTCCAGTCACTTGGACTTGCTACTATAGCGCTGATTTATTAGACCACCTGTCACAACGGATTGAAATGCTAAATGTTTTTGGCTGTGGATTCATATGTATCAGGAAGACAAAGATCTCAAACTCAAACATTTATCTGAATTGTGAGGACATTTTAGAGATACAGATATTCTATATAATAAGATATGGTATAATAGAGATATTTATAAGTAAAAACAGCAGCCTGGAACAGGAAATGAAGGACTGGCCAAGATTCTAGATTTAGTTGATTCGTGGTTTGATCGCACAAAAGTTTCCTGTAATAACAGTCTTTGGGAGCGGTTATAAATAATTTGCGATACAGTTACAGAAACTGTGGGAAAATGTGTAAAAACTTTTCCAGAAAGAACAGAACACTCTCTGTTATATAGACCAAATTGAATACTGTGTTTTTCTGCTGAATTTTACTTTTTACATTTGAAACCCCCAAATATTCAGAAGTATCAGAGCCATATTTTTTAATAGAGCAGATTATCTATGCTTATATAAAAAAACATGAAATAAAAAGAGTTGAACAACCCCATCAGAAGCTGAAATTCATGGCTTTTGCAAACGACAGACAAAATGTTATATTAAAAAAATAAAATAGCAGATGCACAGTGGCAATGCTCTAAAGATGAAAATTCTTTTTCTATGAAAATTTCATAAAAGTCCATTCACAGATGCATGAGGAGTTGCGGTTTAACTATGGCAAGCCCCTTGTAGAGTAATGACAATGGACATATTTTGATATGGACCAAAAATTGAATGCAAGATACCTCTACCCAGAAGAAATAGATTATGGTGATAAGTGAATTGATTGCAGTACAAGACTGCAGGTTTTTATTAAAAGTTGGCAAAGTTATTATAATGAAATGTCTCCCCCTAGTGGGCGTCCGATGAACACTCATTCAGACATTACTGTCCCTTTCTGACTTTAATTTTCAAGATGATTTTCAACATGATTCTATGCATGGATCACCTCGAAAATGTAATGTTTTTTACTTCTACCAGAGCCTACTCTAGAAAATAACTTCATCAAAATCCATGCCTGACTTTTGAGTCATATTGCATAGAAACAAACAAACAGACAGACAGACAGACAAAATTACAAACAAACCAACACAGGTGAAAACATAACCTCATGGCAAGGGCAATAAAATAGGAGGGGCTCACTGGGACTATGTTATGAAGATTCTGTTAAAATTTTGTTAAAAGTCTGTCGACGGACAACACCAATGGAAAATGATGGACAATGGTGATGCAAGACGACGCATATTAATCCCTATGCGTCACTCCAACTTTGCTGGCGGTTAACACAAAAGTTTGTTCACACTGAAGGGGTTTGTAAAAATTTATCTCAGCCAACACTGGGCGAAAGAGGGGTTACACCCTGAGCAGCTTGCCAGACAACATCATACACAACTGTTCACACCCACAGTCATGGGCTTTTTACACCCGAGCCTAGTGGCTCATCAGGCCGGTGCTCATCCCCGGTTTCTGTAGCAACTAGGAGTTCAACTCCTCCTGCATGGGACGCTAGTCCATCGCAGGTTACCTTCCCAGTATTTTTTACTGGTACCCATGGGCATAACCACGCATTCTTTGGGACACGTTCCCCCCATTATTGGGAAAATCTGACCCCCCCCAATAATATACATTAATATGTGACATATGAACCACTTTTATAAGACTTGACTGTTAACTGATCAGATCCATCTCCTTCAATTTATTTTCCTGTATCTGTTTGTTAAGGAAAAGAAACGTGTGTGACCACCCCCTCTCAATTGCACACTTGGTTGCACCCGGTCACCGGAGGCTTTCTTTGAAAAACTGCTCTGACCGGCTCTGACTGACACTGTCACAGCCAGGCTAGAGGGAGGTCTGATACAGATCATGGAGGGAGCAGCGTTAGCAGCTAAAAAGCGGAAAGAAGCAGGACCAGCTGGCAGACATTAGTGTTTCTTAGACAGTAAGCAACTATATACCTAAATAATAGTGCTGTTGCCAACGTGAGTGTGCAAGGTTTTTAATTAATGTGAAAATATCGTGTTGAAGTGACTCAGTTCACTCAGCAAAGCTAGAGAAAAGATATGGGCAAATAAAACTATAAGGTAGGCTATCTGCTTCCGCTTCCAAGGCGAACTACGTTTGTGTAAATCAGTGTGCCCCTCCTGCACGCGCACGGTCACAGACCTAATGAGAACCGGAGGAGGATGAGAATAGGAGGGTTTGGATGGAGAGTTTGGTTGTTATTGTGTTTCTAATAAAATAATATGAGAGATAATCTATCTCCCCGTGTGTGCCATGTGTGTGCTGTGTGATTGACAGTTAAATAGTTAAAATATAACTGACATTTGAACATATATGCTTGGGTGGGTTAAAGCAAATAACATTAGCATCAAATTAAAATGGTCATCAGGGTCAGTTCGTCTGGTACAGTAATGATATCTGGTCACAATGCAGTAATACATTTGTATACATTCAGTTAAAATTAAGATTTTACATTTAATTCTTTGTACAAATCTGTGATTTAATTCACATTAAACTTTCATTGTAAATCAACAAAATACAAATAAACTTGGAACTTGGAATTAAGTTAAAAGTTCAATGCACAATCTTGTGATTCCAATCACTATATAATTTTCATATATTAATATAATAGAATTGAGGGAAATGCACGTCTCCTTTCTAGGGAGAGTTCTCATTTAGACCCCTCCAATGTCTATGGTTACGCCCTTGCTGGTACCCATTTATAGTGCTGGGGGGACAGAGGCACACTTGTGGTTAAGACCTTGCCCAGGGGTCTTAGCATGGTGTGAATATAACAGTGATTTGAACCCATAACCTCCTGATCATGAGTCCAGCACCCTAACCACTACACCACCAGCCCCACACCCGCAGTCATACTTAGGGACAATTTGGAACAGCCAATTAGCCTAATGTGCATGTCTTTGGACTGTGGGAGGAAACCAGAACATATACCAGCAAATACTGGTAAAAAAAAACTTGAATCATTTTTCTGGGGTTTGATGCTAAAATGCTATTGACTTAATAATGCACTAAGGGTCTATATATAAAAATACGGCTCTGTGACCTCTGACTAATTTGGTGCTGGAGAGTCACATTTTACTAATTTGTTCAGTTTTTTCTTCAACCAATGCACACAAATAAAATGTGAACTTTATCCTTTACAACATTTTTAAAATATTGTGTTTATTTCATTTACGACATTAATTTGTCAAGTACTGTACATGTTCACATACCGTATTTCTTTAACAAAGCATCAATCAAAGATTACTAATCACTTACCCAGAGTTGGCATCTGCTCTCAAGAAGGCCTGGATGACCAGAGGAAACTCCGACTTTACAATGAACAGGTAGCTGGACATAGCTGTGAAGTATAACATAAAAGGGTCGCAGTTTAGAACATGAAGCTTCAAACCTGCACCCATTCGTCTTTTCAACAGAACACTGCCATATAGAAATGGATGGTTTTAATGTATTATTTCCTGAATAGATCCATTTGCTAAGTAAAGACAATCATATGTGCCCTTAAATCAATTACACTACAGTTACATGATTTGTATTGATTGTTAACATCATGCATGATTATATTAACATGAATACTCTGCGATGGTTAGATAGTTATATGCTGAAAGAGGGAGCAAAGTAGGAATGAAAAAGGAAGCAAAAGACCCAGCAAACAAGAAAGCATTAAAGGGAATTAAAGATCCTACATGAACATTATACACACCCCAACCTCTGGATAACACTTGCATCAATTAATAATGTAACATAAAGTTTTAGGCATTGCTTAAAGGCAGAGCTCCTGATAGATATCTCTACTGATAAGTGCCCGAGGCTGGGGTTATAAGGATAGTCCGACTCCTTTAAGGAAGGAAATAAAATATGGAAGGAAGGAAATAAATTAATAAATTAATAAATTAATGAACGAATCTCCCCTGTGTTTCCCGGCTACGGTCTGGAGTGAAAGAAGGAAAGGAAAACACTGATTTCTTTTCCCCTGCCTTCCTCTCACTGATTTCTGCCTTTATTTGAATCACCTGTCTTGTTAGTTTAATTATCCGTTTAATGAGTTCATGTTCCATGTTTCCGTTCATGTTTGTCGTTTAGCTAATCGAACGTCTGTCTGCCTACCTGAATAAGATTGGGTTGTTTATTCTGTGCAAGTCTGTGTGGTAGTGTATGAGCCTATTTTTTTGGGGTTTGACTTTCATTATTAATTATCAATCTATTTTTTATATACTGTACATGGCTGCCTGTCCTCATGCAAGTCAGCAGTATATAACAATCAATTAGCATCACTTCAGCAACGCGGCAGCCTTATTGCATTTCCTGTGGAATGGACCTGGGACAACCATCCAAATTAGGTTTCATGCCTATGCTGCTCCGCTCAGGAGCTCAGCTAAAATAAACCATGAAAATATGTTTTTAGTTTGCTTTTCTTATGTATGAGACTCTTCTCACCTCCGATGTTTTGCAGTGTTATAGCAATCCCAGCTGCCATTTTGCCAGGTGTCCCAAAAGCCCGGAAACCCAGCTGTTCATAGGCCCTGATTCCTGGAAGTGTTGAGATGGTATTTTTAAACCAGAATGTGAAAAAAAAACTTTCAGTATTTAATCGACACCAAAATAATTGGGGTAGGGGAGTGTGGGGGTAATTACAGGATCAAAAGATTATAGCCATAGATACGGGTATGGGAACTTACCCACAACACCAGAGGCTTTAAGCAAGAGGTGAATGGAGTATGATGAAAGAAGAGCAACTGCTGTGAGGAGGAACCTGAGCAGAAAAACAGTTTACATGTAATTTATCTTCAATGACTATGCTATATAAATATTTATTCTCAATGAATATCCTTTTAAAATATATATATAAATTTTTATAGGAAGATAATATACTACTAGTGTAATAATACTGTAAAAACGCTCCACATTATGAGTCATCCTAAACTTTCCAAAAATCAATCTGAGGGTTCAGCCAAGTCATCCATTTTTGTTGAACCACGGACACAGAGTGCTTAGTGCGAAGAGTAAACCCATGCTCAAGTCTCATCAGCCAACACACACACACTTTACTGTTACAAGCTCCATCTGACACCTGTGAGGGTGTGTCCTTTTAATATCGATTATTTTGTTATATTAGTGCGTGGGGAAAAAAATTAAGAAAGCTGGTGTGAGTTGAGGCGGCATGGTGGCATAGTGATTAGCACACCTGCCTCACAGCAACAAGGTCTTGGGTTTTAGTCCCAGCCTTGGGCGTTTCTGTGTGGAGTGTGCATGTTCTCACCGTGCTTGCATGGGTTTCCTCCGGATACTCCGGTTTCCTCCCACAGACCAAAGACATGCATATCAGGCTAAATGGCTGTTTCAAATTGCCCATAGCATGTGAGTGTGAATGGTTGTGTGTGTTTGTTAGCCATGCAAGCTCTTCACATTGTACACCACCTTCGCTCAGAGTCGGCTGAGATAGGATTCAGCCCCCCGGAATCCTAGTAGGATAAAGGAGTTCGGCAGATGAATGAATGGATAAATCGAGTTAATTAATGTGTCATTGTGCTAGTTTCTATGAGCAAATGTTATAAGCTAACACTCTGAATGCCTGGACAATGGGAAGCACATCAATAAATCGTGGAATTTCCCCCCCTTCTCAGCGTAGCATTTGTGTATGGACAGTAGAAACAAACTGAACCCAAGTGAAATGGGTAGGTGTTCTGAAGGCACAGGAATTCTGCGAGAAATTAAGCCGTGGATGTTCTACTGCTGGCGGCACGGTGGTGCAGTGGTTAGCACGTCTGCCTCACAGTAAGAAGGTCCTGGGTTCGATTCCCAGCTCAGGCGTTTCTGTGTGGAGTTTGCATGTTCTCCCTGTGCTTGTGCGGGTTTCCTCCGGGTACTCCGGTTTCCTCCCACAGTCCAAAAACATGCACAGTAGGCTAATTGGCTGTTCCAAATCACCTCTAGGTGTGAGTGTGAGTGCGAATGGTTGCGTGCCTGATGGTCCTGCGATGGCCTGGCGAGCTGTCCAGGGTGTACCCTGCCCTCGCCCAGAGTCGGCTGAGATGGGCGCCAGCCTATGGGCGACCCTAATTAGGAATAAGCGGTTCAGAGAATGAATGAATAAATGTTGTAGACGATGGACTGCAGGCCTACTTTTGGATGCAAAGCATTTCCCATGACCCTTAGTTTTCATAACCCCGTGCCAAGGTTTGGATGAAGCAATGTGCTGCCTGCAGTGACTAGCTGGGAGCAGAAAGTTCATCACTCAGCAGTACTGAAAATGTTAGAGAGTCACCACCTTTCCCAGACTTAAAAAAATGTGATAAAATTTAGAATCAGACACCTGTGTTATGCATTTGGCATTGTTTGATCATCAACACAATCTCTCATTCACTCACTTATTTGCCAAGTCACCTAATCCTACCTGGGTCATGGCTAAAGCCTATCTCAGCCGACACTGGTGAGGTACACCCCAAACAGCTCACAAGACCATCGCGGGTCAACACACACACAGCTTTACACAGACATGTTCATACCTTAGAGCAATTTTGGAAAAGTCAGCCTAATGTGCATGTTTTTTGGACTGTGGAAGGAAACCAAAGTACCTGGAGGAAACCCACACAAGCAAAAGGAGAACATGGAAATGCCCCGAGCCTGGGATTCAAACCCAGGACCTTGTTGGTGTGAAGCGGACGTGCTAACTACTATACCACCGAGCCACCTCAGCACAAACTCACAGATACATACATCCACAAATATACTGTACATATAGTCTCTATCAGGAATCCTTCTATCTCCACATTGTCATTTTTATTATTATTTTAATGCTATTGGTTACTCCTAATATCTAACACTTAACCAAAAAACTTGTGATCTACTTCTCATAACACTGGATCCTCAAACTGTCACTAAAAGTTTGTACCTCCAGCCCTGCCTCCTCATTAGTGAAAAGAGCACACAGCAGAACTAATGCGAACTTCATCAGAGGTAAACTTCTCAGTTAATCCATATATTATGTGTCTTCTTTAAGAAATAATAAGGTCAATGTTACAGCCAACTGTTGTACTAAATGTGCTACTTTAGTCAGGCGCACACACACACACACACACACATACACCACACACACACACACACACACACACACACACCACAAACACACACACTCCTAACCCACCCAAACTCACACAGCCACTCATCCACACACATAACACTCACACACAGACATACACCCACACGCCTACCCACCCAAACACACACACAACACCCACACACACACACGCACACACATACACACAAATACCTAACCCACCCAAACACACACACAACCACAAACACACACCTAACCCACCCAAACACACACAGACACTCATACACACACAACACCCACACATACACCCACACCTATCCCCCCAAACACACACAACACCCATACACACACCTACCCACCCAAACAAACACACACACACACACACAAAACACCCCCCCACACACACAAATACCTAACACACCCAAGCACACACACACACCCAAACACACACACACACACCTAACCCACCCAAACATACAGCCACTCAAACAAACACACACACACAACACCCACACACACCTACCCACCCAAACAAACACACACACACACACACACACACACACACACACACACACACACCCAAACACACACAAAACTACCTAACACACCCAAGCACACACACACACAAACACACACACCTAACCCACCCAAACACACACAGCCACTCATACACACACACAGCACCCACACATACACCCACACACAAATACCTAACCCACCCAAACACACACACACACACACACACCACAAACACACCTAACCCACCCAAACACACACAGCCACTCATACACATACACAGCACCCACACATACACCCACACACACTTACCCCCCCCCCAAACACACACAACACCCATACACACACCT
>JAQMYF010000006.1:28308884-28321622 GCA_030014195.1 Neosilurus mollespiculum
TAGATAGATAGATAGATAGATAGATAGATAGATAGATAGATAGATAGATAGATAGATAGATAGATAAATAAATAATAGATTTGTTTCTATAAACGTAGGCAAATTCACCTGCATGCCTGCTGACACTTAGTATGATTATGATTAGACGGTTACCTTCTTCTCAAACAGCATGAAGCCAGCATCTGCTGCTGCTGCCTCCTTCCTCTCTTCCTGGCTGATAGGCTGGAAGCTGCTCTTGAAGTTCTCCTTCTGTTTGTTTAGACTCTTAGCCCAACGTTCCATGTCCTTTGCAATCTAAATATAAAGAATCAGACAGCATGCTTAGCTGTTTATACAATTACTTCAACAAGTCAGAGATGTCTGCCATTTTTGGATCCAAAATAATTTATTAACAGCAGACTGACTGATGGAGCGACAACACATACACTGACCTTTCGCGTGCCATGGGTACTCTGATACACACATGCTCTGTCTAACTTGAAAACAAAGTTACACTAAGAATATAATTAGATCCTGGTATTAGACCTATTGGAAAGTTCCTGTCTGTGTAAATGTAATGATCATAATATTACTTTACTTTAGTATCATTTCTGTCAGCTCTCAAATGTCTAGTTACTAGTGCTGCTGGTGCCCCTAAAAGACTAGATAATTTCATGCGCCTTAAAACAGGGCTTCCTATAACCAGAGCTCTCATGTTTCTCAGCGGGTGTTTCACCGAGGAGAGCAAACCAGTTCAACACGTGAAGCGGAAACGAGTGGTGCTCCAGTGAGTGAACGTCAGTATTAGTTATGGCTTTACGAGTATGCCTCAAAGTCGGCACCCATTTTCTGCACTACGAAGGCTCTAGTGCTGGAGGAGGGGGGATACTACCTCCGTCGGAGGCACCCAGACTTTACACTGCAGTAACAGAGCTCTCACTCTCACTAACCATTTCTAAAGTCTGGATGTGCACTTCTAACAATACCATCTTCTACATCAACATCTCACACACAACTTTCCACGAAATGAAAATCAACACGTCACAGTACCTTCCGCATAGCTCACACGAAAGGCAAGCAATAAATAAAGTGACACAAATCCAACCTGTTGGGCAGTTTTGCTTTTGGGCTTCTCTTTCTTTTCTTTGCTCTCTTTTGCAGGGGTGGAGGAGCCAGTAGCTGTGCCGCTCTGATCCGTTGCAGGCACGTATGCCTGCTTCTCACTGTCCCAGTACAGGTACTGCTGCGTGTATGAATTATAGTAGTACTGCAAAGTAACAGTTAGGTCATTAAATCTACTTAAATTATTCTGGTGGCTTTACTGCAAATAGTAATAAATATAAATGAATCAAGGCAACCTACATGTGTGTTTGGATCATAATAGAGACCCGTTTGAGGGTCATAGTAGAAGCCAGAAGACTCATCAAACTGGTAGGTAGACGTATCAGGGGCAGCTGGGAAAGGGAAAAAATCAGTACAGAAGGAAAATCAACTCTGTACTTATTACACTTCACAGCGACTGTACTGTGCACTTCTGTGGCCTTACAAGCTTTAGCATCGGAAGTAAGAGCTGTAGATGTAGCTGCAGTAGTCTCTGTAGTTGTGGAAGATATGGCTGCTGCAGAGGTTGCTGGGGCTGACATGGTGGCAGCTGCTGTGATGGTTGCATTCTGCACTGTCTGCAAAGTCTTGCACATTAGAACACTCGACGTCAGTATTGGGGGGAGGAGTATGTGTGTGTGAGACATCCATGGAAAAAAGAAGCCAGGGGGATTTGAGGCGGTCTTACCGGCGTGGCTGGTTGGCTGATGATATGGGGTTGATAAACATGTGCACCCTGAGAGATGACTATTGCCCCAGCTGCGGGGAGAACTTTCAATCCTGGAGCCGCTATAAATCGACAAAGAGTGTAATTTTTAAAAGCAGAATGTTGGACCACCAGTATGCGCTTCTAGATTCTCGCCTGATCTTACAACAGCGTTCATACAGTAAGCCCTTCTTTTAGGATCAGAATCAGAAATGCTCGCTCTATACATTAATTACTTCGTCTAAGCCACTGTAAATTACAAATGTCTTACCTCCAAGTATGCCATTAGCCTGAGAAGGGTCTGTTGCTCCTGCCTGTTGTTGATATTGAGCCTGATATTCCTGTCAAAAACAAGACGTGTCTAATTTTCTTTAATGTTTGAGGCCATTAATAAAGACTGAGATGTAATCTGCAAACCTGTGAGCAGGGCACGTAGCCTTCCTGCAGGTAACTGTACTCTGATGCTGGTTCCACAATTTGCTGTGGCTGTTAAAGTAAAGATGTACATAACAGGTTCACAGTAAGCAGCAGTCGAAATACATCATGTTAGGGTTAAGATAAGGTAACAAGTTGTACTAACCTGGCTAGAGGACCACTGGGCTGCCGCAATCGCTGTGCTGGCTACGGAGAAAGCACTGATGCGGTTCCCATCTGGTAACAGCAGGTCCCTGTAAAGAGAAGGAATCATCAGAGAAGTGCTGGGAGGAAACCAAGCTACAACAAACTACAGTGGTTGACTGAAGCACATACTTCCGAGCACTTTTGGCATAGTCAACCCCGATAGTCTTCCCATCCAGTTTGAGTGGAGGCTGCAGACCCTGCAGGATGGTGAGGAGCTGAGATGCCTCCTACAAAAATAACAGGAGAGGTGTGAATCACCTTACTTAATGAAGTTTAAAATGAACAAACGTGATCACGATCGTCTAGGGATTGCAAATAATATTCCAGAAAAAACATTTCCTTTTATCTGTTGGTCAGATTTTGAGTTGTAAGGACCACATACCAGAGGAGAGGACAGCTGGACAAAGGCAAAGCCTCTATTTTGTCCAGTTTGCTTGTCTTTGATGAGGCGGATGTTACTTGGCGACAGATTAGCATATGGTGCAAGCGCCGTCATAATGCCTTCAACAGTAGACAGTGGAGCAATGTTCCTGAGGATGATTGCTGCAACAGACAATTGGCTGCTTGATGACGTGTACACTTCCATGTATTTACATAAACTATTACATCATCTACTGACTTATCCATTAAAAAAAAAAATCAAGGTCCTTACTGTCTCCATAGTAATCACCACTTTGTTGGGTTTCTGTGGCTCCAGCAGATACGCTAACCTCTGCGTCTGTCGAGAAAACACAAAGTGACGTCCTATCAGCCTCCTGAAGCACAACACAGACAAGCCCTTCCAAAAAACCTTAACTTGCTGACTAAACAGGCTACATATTAATTACAGCCTAATAAATCTAGATAAAATCCAAAAATCCCCATCAAATTAATAATTGCCCAAGATTTTTTATTTTGGACATCAGCATAAACTTTTGTCCCTGCTTGTGGTATACATAGGATATAACTGGATAGAGGTCACAGCTTCCCAAGTGAAGTAGCTACTTACCTGCTTTAGCAGCACTACACCTGTAACACCTGAGCCTCCTCCGGAAATTGTACAGGCCGCACTGCAAGCAACCGGTCATAGCGTTTAATTTTTTACCTCCGCTGTAGTGCACGAGGTGGCAAGACCACTATAAACACATTGAAAAACTTACCGTGTTGCAAAGCCAATCTTCAAACTTGTGCCGCGTGTTACTGTAGTGCATAGCAACAGTCTTGCCCTGTATGGTCAGCAGCTTCTGTGAAATAAATACAAAACTGGGGTTAGCACATCAGCTTCAGAGCGTTCCTGATCTCAGCCCATGAACAAGCACTAAAGCAGCCACAAGGGTTTAAGGGAGGATCGCCCAGGAAGACTCTGTGTACGAGTGTGACAGTGGGTGCTTGTGTTCATGCTGTTTGGGACCCGAGTGTCCGGATGGGGCCGGAGCAGAGTGTAAAAGGTAGAGAACCTTGGGACGGCGTACAGACTCCATACAACGCATTGTAAATTCTCAAAGTCTTTCATCATAAGGAGAATTAAAACTCAATCACTAGTCATATGATAAAACATTTCCTTCAGAACACATGTTGGTAAAAGGGTATACTGCTAGTCAGAAAAAGCAAACTTTCCATTTCTGTCTCATCATATTTAAGATTAGCAATGATCCAAGTATATGTGACCTGAACTGGCAAAATGACTCGGAAGTTGCACATATCACTTCGGAGATAGAAAAACCCAATCAACTTTGTCGGTCCTGACAAACAAACCAAAATTAAACGAACACTGATGCATGCTGTGAACCTCGCTACAGAGGTTGCTTCTTGGATTCAGAACAAGGCTGTTTCCACACGTGTACAAGTGCATGGTCGCTTTTCCATCGGTAATTGTACCTAGTTTGCGTAATCCAGTTCTGAATTATGTTTTGATCAGATTCCATTTTCATTCCTTCAAGTTAAATTTAACAGTTTCACAAATCTCTTTATGTCTGTATCAAGTGATGCCTGTCTGAAGTACTGTTTCCTCATGTTGTACTTATTGTCCCTGTGAGCGGGTATAGATAATTGAAGTTTAATAAATTTGAAAAATAAATTTGAATTCAGACATCTCCTTTACTTCCTTTTCTCTAGAAATTATGGGAAATGACGTAATCAAACGACCTGCTATGTCAATAGAAGGACGATGACCCATAGGTTGTGAAGGACATTTGAAGGATACTTTATCAGAACAGTTCTGTTTTTCTTCAGAATGACTGATGTAATCCAACAAACATCAAATGTTCATAACCATCAGCTTTTTCAAGATATATTATCAAAAGTCTCTTTATTTCAACCCAGTCACCACCTCATTTTTCAATTTTTGGTCATTCAGACTCATTTTACCAGATCAGGTGACGTATGTATATACTTTAGTGAGTGCACTTACATTTTAACATATCTAATAAATCTTAAATCTACAGTTTCTGTAGAATTGCATGGCTATAAACATAAAGCCTTAACCCTTTTTGTCACCTCGCTTAAAAAGTCCATAAAATGCCCCTCCTAAAGTCACACCATGCCTTCGAAAAAGGAGGGGAATGATCCAGTGTCCATTTTGTTTTCTGGGGTAGCACTTTGATCTTTTTTATTTATTTATTATTATTATTTTCTTTTTAATTGAATCATTCCCCAGGGTAAAAGCTAGACTTGGTGATTAGGAAGCAACCTGATTGGTCTCCATCCATCGGGTAGCATCTTGCAAGTGATAAAACTCCACGAAGGCGAAACCTCGGCTTATACCTAGAGAGGCATTCAGATATACAGACGGGAGGCGTGTTAGTCTTAAAGGTTCAGTCGTACAACATTCACACTCTGTCACAAACTGCTTCATAGCCCCCAGAGACCCAGAGAGGTCAAATGCTTGGGAGTGTGCCAGAAAAACAAATCTTTTGCCATAGCAAGATAATCCTAAAAATCACATTGCTCTAGATTATTAAATTACTTTAGAACTGACTGCAACAAACATGTACAAGTGAACACTGGTGCATTAACCTCAGAAATCTATGCACACAGCCTAAAAATATTGTTATGCGTGATTTTATACCAAATAAGTCTACCTGTTATTGTAGCTACCCTGATCAAATGAAACCAGCTCAAACATGTCATGATATCCAACTTGTCTAAACCAGGACTATGTAAATTTTGAGGTAAGACCGCAAACACACTTTTGTTTTTTTAAACTTACCTCACAGCTCCTTTATACCAAGCTAAAATGATATATTTGAAACATCTGATTGACAGTGAAACAGCTTTGGGAATGCTTAGACAAACATATTGCTATGGCAAAAGGCATTTGAGCAGAAGCAGGTTGGCCCAGTGGTCACAGGTTTGGCAGAGGAAAAATCCATGGCACGCAAGCCTCACCTGTTCTCTTCTTCATCAAGCGCACGTCCATTGGCTGCGGCCCCTCCAACTGGTCTATAGCTGCTCGAATCTGAGCAAGTAAAACAAAAAAGAAAACTGGTTAATGCTTAGCAACACAACAACAGTCAGTCGCACTGAGAAAAGAGTGAAGCTGCATTCACACAGGAAGTGATGATCGACACATGAACTGCTTTAGCATCAACCGAACTGCACATGAAATCATCTATTTTACACGTTTATGGAAATGAAGAGGAAAATGCCCGGGGAACTCAAGTTTTTGGCAGCATCTGTCAACCAACGATTATCGCTCATATGAAAGTTCAACTCAACTGAACACCGCCACTTTGTGTTGCTTGAGAAAATTTTGCCTCTCATCACTCATTTCGCTGACGTCCACTGACTTTACATGGTGGCTTGGTGTTCGTCACTTCCTGTATGAATCCGGCTTAAGAATTCAGTTTTTGTGTTTACATCTGTTTCTGTGATGTTGACGGGCAGTCCACGGAGCATGATGGTTTTGCTCTCCTTTTCGTCGGCTGGGTCTCCCCTGTAGTCATGCTCAGAATAATCGCCATCCGAGTGGTGGCCTTCATCAGAACACTCACTGCTACGCACCTTCCTACTTCGCTGCAAGTACAAACACAAATACGAGGAATATAATCGTTGACAACAGAAAGCTCAACTTCAAACAAATCTTTCAAACACTGCTGCTGGGTGCTGGGTCCTGGGTCTCCGGTTAGGATAAATCAAGTGATTTGTGGTTGTGCTTATTTTGTACCAGGAGGAAATGATAAGCTCATCAAACCATGCCAACACAACAAAGACATAGTTGAAATATTATCTATAATATCTATTATGCCTATAACATGCTCTAGGTATTCGACCTTATCTGCAGAGAGCCGATGTGGTGCATGTTTTAATTCCAACCAAGCAGGAGCCACACCATGCACCTGTATGAAACAATCAATCTTCACCTTCACTAAACTCTCAGGTGTGGCTCCTGCTGAGTGAAAATGAAGACCTGAACCACACCAGCCCTTTACAGATAAGATTAAATACCGCTGATGTAGGATTTGTACATGATCTTTCACCCCATTCTGAAAGCAAAAGTGAAACCATCACTTCTCTGATCATTTTGCTCTCCTTCTTTCTGACTCTGGATCACATTACTCTTAATTCCTAATCTAAAAATAAAATCATTCTCCCGGGAAACATCGTCTGTTTTAGTGTCAATATAATCTTCAATAACCCTTTTATAATTAACAACAATCACAGGTACTTGTTTGGTTATAAATCAAATATAGGGTTAAAGATAGCCGTTGCAATCAAAGTTAAACAAAATCATAATTATACTAAAATGTAACGTAAAATCGTCAGAAAACAAGCACAACTTGGTACGAACCTCAGGACTGTCTCGGCTCCAGTAACGATCGCTGCGGTCACTGCGATCCCCTCGGTCTCCATCATAGCGATCGCCACGCCGGTCGTCGCTCCAGCGGTGAGACTCGTATCCCCGATCGTCACGATCTCGCCGGTCTCTCCTGTCGTCACGGGACTGCTCTGAACCGTACCTGCCGCTACGTTCCGTGCGGCTAACTCTAAACAGTCATCATATCACAGCGGTATTGACAAACTTTTCAATTATTAATCATTCACATGTTACGAAGACAGTTCAAGACAATGCATATGAAGACTCACTCACCGTTTATCTGCACCCATCTTTGTGTCACCTACTGAAAGGTCTGCAGAGAGCAAAAAAGGGTCAGCATGTTAGAATGACAGTCATCCTGATGAGGTCAAAATATTAGCATAAGGGTAGTTTCTGACCTGAAATATTCAAATAGTGAAGACTATTTTTACACACTCACTCAACTTATAGCTATTTATTTACATCTAATGAGAGCAGCACATTAAAGATTTCCTCTGACCCACTTCCGGTTATTGTAGGAGGCTGAAATGGCACACGTATAATAATAGATCATATCTCTACAGGTCACATGGTATTTTGCAGATCTGAACTCCTAACAGTTTCTCTTCTACAGGTTGAGGTGGAGTAAGGTGTGATAATGAAACCAGTTTAATACAGAGTGGTCATCAGGTCCCTATACGTGACAGGCCGCGCAACACGGGAAACACCCTAAGAGATGAAAGTAACTTGTGAGGAGGATGACCATCGTATGATATAGTCAAGCCCTGGTATCGCCAATTCAAGTGTACTCGGACATCAGCGAAAACCGTTTCCATTCCCTGGCAACCACCGTCTGCTACTGATGACACCATCAGGCAAGTGGAGGACACCATTTTGGATTATTGCCACATAACCGTTCACCAACTAGACCAAAATGTCAAGATCAGTGTGGGGTCTGTAAAAAAGGATCATCCATCACCATATGCACATGAAGTTGTCTGCACAATGGATTCCCTCATGGCTCACATCTACTCACTCGTGCTACCAGACGCTTTTGGCCAAGTGCCAAGAAAACCAGGACTTCTCTGACAGATTGTGCAGGATGAAACATTTGTCCATCACTATGATCCAGAGACTAAACCACAATCAATGGAAGCATTATAACCCACCACCTAGAGGAAGGCCGATGATGTCCAACTTTTGGCAGACAAGGTCATGCTCACTGTCTTTTGGGAATAGAGGGAGTAGTGATGAATTTCCCAGCAAAAGGTACCACAATTTCAAGGACATACTTCACTCCACTGCTGCAGAAAAAGGCCATCAATACTGAGAGGCATGGGATGCTGACACCCCGGTTCACAACTCCCATGTCGCCTAGACGGAAACACGCCCCTGCGGCTATGAAATCCTTCCTCACCCCCCCTTACTCTCTGCACCACTTACGCACCATCTAAATTCCACCTGTTTCCAGCCATGAAGTAATTTCTGAAGGGCAAGTACATTGCAGATGATGTAACGCTGATTTCCGAGATCAACTTGTGGCTTCTGACACAACCGGCAGACTTTTACTCGTGGCAAGGTCTCCACAGCTGCGTAAAGTGATAGAAGTGTAAGACCCTTGGTGGCACCTATAAAGAAAAAAACTAATAACTAAGCCAAGTTTCATTTGTCTCAGTCCATGGGGAAATCTATAAAGGACAGCCCTCATAAGAAGCTTCTAAATGTGTGTACTATTAAGCCTAAGAATATTTAGTCCATTAATAAATGTTAACATGCCTGAAATCTGTGCTTCAGAAGTGTGTTTCTAGCTGTAAGCACTAAAGAGAATGTGACACGAAATATAAGAAATAATTTGAAACTCCATTTAGAATAATTATAAATAATTATAAAGAGTAAAGAAGCAATATGATTTTTTTTTGCAATTACACTAAACTTTGAGAGATGCAGCGATTCCCAGGGTACAATCAAAGAAACTAAAGAAGTAAAGAATAATGGAGAAATTAAATAACAATAAAAGAGGGAAAATTAGTAGTGACGTCACAGAGGGGTGAAAAAAAGATGGGTGAGGTCACAGAAAGAAGGTTTTTTGGGAGGAAAAGACTGAAATAATGAAAATTATAACGATAGCAAGAACTACAACAGAAATTTTGCTGATGCTTAAACCAACAACAAAATAATAATAATAAATAGGGTGGCATGGTGTTGTAGTGATTAGTACAGCTGCCTTAGAGCAAGAAGGCCTTGGGTTCATGCCCCGAGCCCGGCAAGGATGTTTCTGCATGGAGTTTGCATCTTTGCAGTCCAAACACACGCACTTAAGAATAAGTGGCTGTTGCAAATTGCCCCTAGGTGTGGGTGGCTGTGTGCTTGTTGGCCCTAAGATGGTTTGGTGAGCTGTTCAGGGTGTACCCCACTTCCGATGTGTACTATTTAGTGGCTTGTATGTCCTGTATGACGCTTGGGGAATAAAACCAGCTTTGGTTTTGGGGTTCTTAACACCTACACAACCGCTGTAAACAGTACACTGAAAGCTCTCTTCACCTCATGCTAGCTGTGTTAGCATAAATTAACCACCAACGCGAATATAACACATTACTTATCGGTTAATACTCACACAATGAACAAACTATTAGCTTTTTGTTCTTATTATCAAAATCAGCCACATTAATCCCAATGGTCGTGAAGTTAGTTAAAGGTGCTAATTACGTAGCTAGCATGGCGGCTAAGCATCTAATGTGTCACCAAAATGGAACCTAACGACGAAGCCTACTGACTGGAAACATGAAAATGTTACACCGCACCTGTAAACACGCACTAACGTGTGTGTACGACATTAACTTACCAACTACAGTCGATTATAAACGTCAGTTTGAACCGAAACACGAAGTTGACAAACTAAACGTCTTCGTGAAAACCCGAAACAGCGCGTTTTTCTTCTGCAAACTGCATCGGCACCTAAAATGGTCTACTGCAGCCTTCTCTTTCCCAGAATGCATTGGGAAACAAAACCTACGCATGCGCTCTACGACATAACGCGGATCAGGGTTGCCAAGTATTCTGGAAGTAACAATACGTTTTAGTTAATCAATAAGTTCTCAGTCAAAATGAATGTTTAGAGTACAGTAGGAAACTGTTCTTTTGTTATAAACCGCTATATACGGGGTGAAATTGTGGCTTTTTGTGTCAAAAACTATATTTTATATATTAAATTATATTTTTTCAAGCTTTTCATTTGCTGTATTCACATAGGTGTCCTCAGTGTTGTCTAGTTTCCTTCCATCTTCTCTTGGTATAAATTAGCACTAGAAAAAAAAGTGAAATTACTCTCACTGTCTTATTTTCTGAACCACTTACTCCTACTAGTGTCGTGGGGAGGCTGGACCCTATCTCAGCCAACACTGGGCGAAGGCGGGGTACACCCTGAACAGCTCACCAGATCGTCATATGACCAACACACAGACAACCAATCACACTCACATCTAGGGGTGATTTGAAACAGCCAGTCAGCCTTAATGTGCATGTCTTTGGACTGTGGGAGGAAACCAGAGTACCTGGAGGAAACCCACGCAAGCATGTAAACTCCACACAGAAACACCTGAGCCAGGGAATGGAACCCAGGCCTTCTTGCTGTGAGGCAGACCTGCTAACCCACTACACCACTGTGCCGCCAAATGAATTATAGAAAACAAATTTTAGTTGCAGTTGTGGGAAAACAGATAATATATTATATATGAATTCACTTCCCTCTGTACTGTGTGTGTGTGTGTGTGTGTGTGTGTGTGCTTTCACTTGCTTGATCCATTACAGACTTCTGGCCTTCCTGCTCTGCTCCACCTGCTTGTTCTTCTGTGTTGCCACTTCCACCTAAAGATGGCGTCATGTCACAGTATTTATTTATGATGGAAACTGGTGCCTTCTGCTTTGACATTTCCCCCAAATAATTATTAGTTGTTTGTGTCTGTGTTATTTCTGCAGTAGACTGATGACCTGCTCAGGGTGTGTAAAAAAACAAAAAACAAACAAACAAAAAAAAACACACCCCCACCCCCCAAAGTCAACTTTATTTGGCTCCAGCATCACTGTAACCTTGACAGATAAGTGGTATAGATAATGGATGGATAGATGGGTAAGAAACAGTTCAAATATTTTTTGCAATTGTTTATTTGCAATATAATTTTTTTTCAGTCTGGTTTGACTAGAGAGAAGAAAGCATGAGGTACATACATACATACATACATACATACATACATACATTTACGGTATTTGGAAGATGCCCTTATCCAGAGTGACAATTTTTTTAATCTCATTTACGCAACTTAGCAACTGAGGGTTAAAGGCCTTGCTCAAGGGCCCACAGAGTGGCAGCTTGGTGGACCTGGGGCTACTGACCTTCTGATCAGGAAACCAGAATGTTAACCACTGAGGCACTGAGTATTTGAAGGAACAGGAATCCATACAGCTTGTGGAAAGCCTTCCCAGAAGAGTAGAGCATATTATACAAAGACAAAGGAGATATAAATCTGGAAAAGAATATTTGAAAAGGATTCACACACACACACACACACACACACACACACACACACACACACACACACACACACACACACCCCACAAAAAAAAATTTATCTCACTATCAAATTTTTATCCTGTTTACCACTGACTGCTGATTGCCTGCTCAATCTACTGTGTTTTTATGACACTTCCATGAACGTGCATGCACTCCTCTCCCCGTTATGTGCAGGATTCTTCCTTTGATCATGTCATCTATACTGTTACCTTTATTGTAAACAGACACAAAGCCAAAAGATGATTGTGGGGGGGGTACTTGATCCAAAATTAAGTGATAATGAATGCTAAAACACATAAAATATTCACTAGTGAATGGATTCCTTTAATATATCTACATTTACATATAGAGGTAAATGTAATACTGTTTGTTGTATAATGGTAATTTTGCTATTCTCTACTGAATTTATACAGGAATGTTTTATACCCTGCCTATAGACCATAGGATATTTTTTGTCCATCATTTCCATTGTTTTCTCTCGGACATAAATTTTTCCATAAGGGGCAGGGCTTTTGGGGTTTGACTTGTCGGTGGAAGCAGTGCCACATTTTTTCCAGGCCACATCTTCCTTCCTCTTGGTAACAGGATGAAAGAGAAATAACCTTTTACACCCAAGCTTTATTATTAATCAGAAAATCCAGACTATAACACAAATCACTGGATTATACTGCATTAATAATTTTTCAGGGTCTTTTTTGTGTTAATTCACTATTTTGTTAAGTAATTTTCACTTTGAATGTCATGTGAACGAGTCTCGAGATTGTTGTTAAACCTTATCTAATATCAAACTGCTAAGATTTCAGATGAACCCATGAGAAGGTCTCAAACTTAAAGTGCTACAGCTGAAGGTAGATTAGGAATAAAACAAGAAAACTGATAAAAACAGGAATAAATAAAAGCACTTAGTTCCAGTTAATAATAATAATAATAATAATAATTATTATTATTATTATTATTATTATTATTATTATTATTATTATTATTATTATT
>JAQMYF010000006.1:28321722-28352873 GCA_030014195.1 Neosilurus mollespiculum
TTTGCTCAGCCTATATAAGGCTGGAACTTTCCACCAGAATTTCTAACTGACGAAGCTTTTTGGATTGAAAGCGAAACGTCTTCAAAAAACTACTAAAAGAAGTCCAGTTGCCTCGACTCAAGCTTTTTAGAAGCGCTCCTCATATCCTACAGGGTTCGAAGTCTGCTTACCTCTCAGGTTCTCAGAGGGCTTTAGGTCAGGGGACTGGGATGGGAAAGCAACAGCAAAATCATAATTCTTTGATCATTGTCATTATTTCAGTTTGTTTGAAATCACTGTCCTACTGGAGGATAGAACTGTAGCTGAGTTTTTACCTCTCGGCAGAAGGAACTAAATGTCCATACTGTATTTTATGGTATTTCATGATGTGAACCTTTTTATGTGTAATAGAAAATGTTTTTGCAAGATTTGAAGAAAAAAATATTCAAACATCCTCTGTACTTTTGTGTATTCTTTTAAGAACCCACTGTGAGTATTTATTGCCAGAAGATAAATGTTTTGTGTAACTTGTGCACCTGGTGAGCCCCAGGCACTTGTGTTTGGATAAAAATTAGGACTTTGTTCGGGCATAAATTTATTGGCATGGAGGTTAATAATATTATACTTGTGATCATTCATTCATACATTCATTCATGAATTTTCTAAGCCGCTTAGTCCTAAATAGGGTTGTAACGAGGCTGACACCTCTCTCAGCCGACTCTGGTCGAAGGAGGGGTACACCCTGAACAGCTTGCCAGACCATTGCAGGGCAACGCACCATTCACATTCACACTCACACCTAGGGGCAATCTAATTAGCCTAATGTGTCTAGGGGAAGAGCCAATTATCCTAATGTGCTTTGGACTGTTGGAGGAAACCTGAGTACCCAGAGGAATCCCATGCAAGCATGGGGAGCACATTCAAACCTCACACAGAAACAACCTTGCCAAGCCCAGCACTCAAACCCAGGACCTTCTTGCTGTGAGGCGGACGTGTTAACCACTACACTCCTAAAGTATTAGCAAATAGCACATGCATTTCATAAAGACATACAGTAGTACGTATATTTTTTGAATTACATGTTACATAAAATACTAAAATGTGCCTAGCAGGGTGGCATGGTAATTAGCACTTCTGCCTCTGAGCAACAAGACCCCATGTCTGGCGAAAGAATTTCTGTGTGGAGGCTGCACGTTATCCCCATCCCTGCATGCTGTAGTTTTCTCCCACAGTCCAAAGACCTGAATATCAGGATACTAAAATATTCTCAATTACCCCCGGGCATGAATGTGACTGTAAATGCTTGTGTGTAGGTGTTGGCCTTGTGATGGTCTTTCAGGTTGTTCAGGGTGTGCCCAACCTTTGCCCAGAGTTGGCTGGGATGTGCTCAAGCCTCCTTGCAACCCTGATAAACGATAAAGCAGTTTGCAAAATGATATGAAACAATAAAATACAAAAATAATTAGCACTGTAATCTGCTTTTTTTTTAGTTTTGGTTTTCGGCAGCTTCTGGCAAGCAGATTTAACAACCCCAATGTCATATCAACTGTTTCATTGTAAAAGTAAAGCATTTAGCTTTGAACAGACCAATGTAGATATGACAGATTTAAATTTAAGGAAGTGTCGAGACATGCACAGTAGGATAATTGGCGGTTCCAAAGTGCCCATAGGTGTGAGAGTGAGTGTGAATGGTTGTATGTGTGTTGGCCCTGCGATGGCCTGGCGAGCTGTCCAGGGTGTACTCTGCCCTTGCCCAGAGTCAGCTGAGATGGGCGCCAGCCTCTCCGTGACCCTAATTAGGATAAAACATCTTAAAAATGAATGAATGAATGAATGAATGAATGTTCTTGTCTAGACCCATGCTTCCCAAAGGTTTTCTTGAGGGACCCTTTTTTTACCACTGTAAACTTTGGTGAGTCCCACATAACTTACTTTTTGTGAAATAGAGTTCCTTTGTTAGATTTCTATATATTCACTGCTAAAATTGAAATACAGTAGTGGTATGAAACAATGATTTATTCAGTGAAGTTAAGGCGGAAAACTCTATGAAGTTAGTGATATATAAACTTCAGAACAAATTATTCTCTGCTTATTTTTCCTGATATTGTTAACAGCCCAGGTAGCACGTTGGTGTAGTGGTTAGGACGTCCGCCTCACAGCAAGAAGGTCCTGGGCTTTATTTTTGGTCTCGGGCATTTCTGTGTGGAGTTTGCATGTTCTCACTGTACTTGTGTGGGTTTCCTCTGGATACTCTGGATTCCTCCTACAGTCAACTAGCTGTTCCAAATTGCCCTTAGATGTGAGTGTGAATGGTTGTGTGTGTTGCCCCATGATGCTATGGTGAGCTGCCTTTGCCCAGTGTAGATAGGCACCAAGATCCCCACCTCTAGTAAGATTAAATGGTTTGGCAAATGATTGAATGGAAACGAGTGTTAGGAACGTAATTTCTCTGTATTATGATTCCCTTTTTATTTCACTGCCCCACACACATCTTTATCACTTATCAACATATTCACTGCTTGAATAAAAATCAACAGTAGCAGCACGGAAAAATTTATTATTCAAATAAACGAAGTAGTGAACCTCTTAATACGCTTCACCAGTTCTCCAGCAGCTCTCTGTTTACATTTCTATCTATATCCGTGTATACTGCAGGAAGAATGTTTACGTTACACACACCCATATCCTTGTCCTCTGTATTTTAAAACTTTTCATAATAATTTCTTAAATTAAGTGAAACTTAAATTTGATTGTTTTTTTGTTTTTTGTTTTTTTCATCATCAGCACTACCAGTCCAAAGTTTGAACACATCTGTTATTTTAGTTAGAATGAGTGGGTGTGTCCACACGTTTGACTGGTACTGTATGTTATAGCAGCTGTTATAAACAATTGTTCCTTCAGCAGACAGAGTTTTTAACTTAAGTTATGCTGTGATCCACTGTACCCAGAACATTCTGCAGTTAAAGTTGTGATGAGAGTGAAATGGGATATTGGGGCGGGGGGGCAGAATTGGAATTTTTGGTGCTCAGTGATTTCAATATGTGAGTTTTGGTACAGTGACGACCCTTGTTCTAGCCACACCTCTACCACACTCTAACCAGCCCCGCCTCTACTGTAACTAGCCACACCTCTACCACACTCTAACCATCCATGTCTCCACTGTAACTAGCCAGACTTCTACTGTAACTATCCAAACCTCTACTGTAACTAGCCACACCTCTACCATACTCTAACTAGCCACAACTCTACTGTTACTAGCCACACCTCAACCATACTCTAACTAGCCACAACTGTACTGTAACTAGCCACACATCATCCACACTCTAACCATACATGCCTCTACTATAGCTAGCCACACCTCTACCACACTCTAACCATCCATGACCTCTACTGTAACTAGCCACACCTCTACTGTAACTAGCCACACCTCTACCATACTCTAACTAGCCACACACCTACCACACTCTAACTAGCCACACCTTTACTGTAACTAGCCACACCCCTACCAATCTCTAACTAGCCACACCCCTACCAAACTCTAACGAGCCACACCACTACTGTAACTAGCCACACCCCTCCCAAACTCTAACTAGCTACACTCTACTGTAATTATCCACACCCCTACTGTAACAAGCCACACCACTACTCTAGCCACACCCCTACCACACTCTAACCAGCCACACATAACTAGCCACACCACTACCACACTCTAACTAGCCACACCTCTAATATCTCTATACTATACCAGCTCCTATCATACTATCCAGTGTGAACTATATGTAGCCCTTCCATTGAACTGACCAATCCTATGTTTCCTTATCACACCTAGAGCTATCACTGTATAAATACAAAAACTTTGGAATGAAAGTTAAGAGCATTGTTGACCACAAACTCCTTAGGCCTGATGTGGTCAGGTAATGTCTGAGCGGGGTAGGGGTCTCAAGCTCAGTTCTTGTTCTTTGAAATGTAATGCAATCGTGTCTTTTTCTCTTAATATTCAGTGTACATTAAATTAAAGGGTAAAACCTAACAGTCTATTTTTAAAACCATTATCTATAAAAATAAATTGAACTGGATTTACATAAAAACTGCTGATAACCTGTTTTGGTGTTTAATCATGTCTTCTTTTCCATTTCCTTTTAGATCCCCCAAGTACAGCAGCTAAAAATGATTTTCTGAATCAAACCAACTGCACCGAGTTCAAATACCTAGCATACACCATCACCTATACCATCATGGTTCCGTTTGCATTTTTCAGTAATTTGGCTGCTCTGTTCGTGTTCCTCAGGCAGACAACCAAGAAGACAGCCAACACTGTTTTCATGACCAACCTGGCAATTTCTGATATTTGCTTCTCCTTAACGTTGCCCTTTCGCCTCATTTACTACTTTAGGGAATGCAACTGGGACTTTGGGGACCTGCTTTGTCGTTTGTGTGTGTACTCTTTTTACCTGAACCTCTACACCAGTGTGCTGTTTCTCACTGGTCTAAGTGTGTTGCGCTATCTAGCTGTAGTGCACCCTATTCGAAATAAGAGCCTGGTGACTATACGACGGGCCAATTGGGCATGTTTTTGTATCTGGATGTTTGTAGCGATCATGTCTACCCCTTTTCTGATGTCAGGTAGTAAGCTTGGGGAAAATGGCAAAACTAGCTGTTTCGAAATTAAAAACAGGACTGAATGGAAACCAGTACAACAGCTAAATTATGTAGGACTGATCTTTGGCTTCCTGATCCCATTCATCATTATTCTGGGCTGCTACGGGTGCATCATCCAAAAACTGGTCAGTCCAAACATACAACGTCAAAAGCAGGTCCAGCGCCGGCGCTCAATGTACCTCATCATCGTGATCCTCAGCACCTTCCTGCTGTGTTTTGCGCCATACCATATAGTCCGCACACTTCATCTGCAGGCTGCTGTATCAAAGGATGGCCAGGAGACGTACCTGCTCAAGATTTTGGTCATCACTCTGTGCATGGCTGCATTCAACAGCTGTCTGAACCCCCTCCTGTACTATTTTGCTGGAGAGAACTTCCGAACATCCCTTAATAGGGCCTCACGGCACTTTACAGTGAGCTCTATAGGTAATAGTATGGGTCGGTCACGATATTCATGGAGCCAGCGGAGGAGGTATCAGTCCACAGACACTGTCCTGGAACCAGAGAAAAACCCAGACTTGGGGAATGAATAAAGACAAATAGAAATGACACATGATTTTCTAACTACATTCAACCCCAGTGTATATACACTATTTATATATACCGAATAACACTACAGTGCTGAACTGCAGCCTTTTCTCTTTTTTTCTTTGGAAAAAATATTTTCCCTGGGAATATATGAAGTAATCTTTAGAGAGAGACCAACACTGCATTTTAGTTCGAATTGTTCCACTTTCATGTTTCAGTCTGATAATAGAAAATATTTGTCAAAAACTGTGGTATCAGTAATGCTGCTACATGACAGAAAAACTATTTAATGAAAGATCTTCTATATTTATTTTCTACTAAATGGAGCATAAATGATTCATCCAGTTCAATGTAGCTTCTAAATAAAATTGACTGGTAGATGAAACTGTTACACCTCCATCTGAATTAGCAGTAATATTATTATTTTGTCTTCCGTCTTTATGGTAATATTTACTACAGGTATTTATTTACTTGTTTGTTTGTTTGTTAATTGTTACTTTTGAAACCGGTGGCACGGTGGCGCAGTTGCTAGCACACCCCCCTCACAGCAAGAAGGTCCAGGTTTCGAGTTCCAGGCTTGGTTGTTTCTGTGTGGAGTTTACATGTTCTCCCCATGCTTGTGTGAGTTTTCTCAGGGTACTCCGGTTTCCTCTCACAGTCCAAAGACATGCACATTTAAAGTACTGTCATGCTTTCTTTCTGTATTCATCCACCTTCCATCCTATACTTCTCTTATAACCAACAGCTAGTGATGTCACGACCCAGGCCCATGCTCTCTCTCTCAAACACACACACACACACACACACACACACACACACACACACTGCCAATAGGTATACCCTGCCTTCGTCCTAAGTCGGCTGAGATAAGCTTCAGCCTCTGCCTGACCCTAGTAGGATAAAGCGATTCTGCAAATAAATGAATTTAAAAAATAAAATACATTTACAGCAAAAATTTAGATATGCAAAACTTTTTGGATTATTTTAATTATATAATTATATATTTAATTATTTATTGTATTTAATGTGACTTTTTTTGTGTGACAGCCCTAATATAAAACCACCACTCAATAAATTTGAGCATTAGAGTTGAATCATTCACTCATTTGCCGAACCGTTTAATCCTACTATTGTTGCGGGGAGGCTGGAGCCTATCTTAGCCAACACTGGGTGAAGGCGGGGTACACTCTGAGCAGCTCGCCAGACCATTGCAGGGCAACACACACACACACACACACACACACACACACACACATACACACTTACACACACACACACACACACACATAATCATTCACACTCACACTCAGGGGTGATTTGGAACAGCCAATAAGTCTACTGGGCATGTCTTTCGAATCAAAGAATTCAAGCCCAGGACCTTCTTGCTGTGAGGCGGATGTGCTAACCACTATATACAGTATGGAGGTGTTTATATAAACCTTTATATACCACCTTTTTTAAAAAAATATTGAAAATATACATCGCCTGACACCTGAATCTATTCCCACAAAATTATGAAACTGGATAAGGGAGTTGTAATTTTTTTCTTCTTTGAATATTTACATATTGTCTGCCTCCTGATGAAATCTGATATCTCCATTTTTGGACAACATGAGATTATTCACGAATATATAAGTTAACATAACCCTCTGCATCTACTTGAAAACGCTGGTGGCTCCATCTAGCTGTTTTGGGGTAAATTTACACACACACACACACACACACACACACACACACACACACACACACACACACACACACACGGGCAGCAGTAACATAATGATAAGAAAAGGCTTTGGGACCGAAACGTCACTGGTTTGATTCCCGAACCAGCAGGAAAAAATGTGTGGTGCTGGGGGAGTGAGCTGCACCTTCACTTCCTCCACCTTCATGGCTGAAGTACCCTTGAGCAAGGCACCTAACCTGGATTTTGCATGTTCTCCTGTGCTTGTGTGGGTTTACTCTGGGTACTCTGGTTTCCGCCCACTGTACAAAGACATGCACAGTAGGCTGATTGGCTGTTCCAAACTGCACCTAGGTGTGAGAGTGAGTGTGAATGGTTCACTGTGTTTGTTTTGCTAAGACATGTGTGTAAACAGTGCCTTTACTCAATCGAATCTGACTCTTGGCGACTATGTAATCATGGCAGGGTTTGTTGCAGGGTAGGTTGGCTAAGGCATGTAACGTTCCAAACACCTTATCAGATTATGAGGAAAACAGATTTATGGAGAAAGATTTTAGACAACATTATACAGACTGACTTTGTTTACCACTGTGTTCATTCAACTGAATACAAACTTAATGTGATGGCAGACAGAAACCTTGCTCAGCTCAGGAAGTATATAAATAAAACTAAACATCGTCTCTGTTTCTTAAAATACAGATGTTATTCACTTCTACATTAGGGAAATCTTAGGGAAAAACTCACTCTCACTCATTTATTTGCTGAACTGCTTACTAGGGTCACAGGGATGCTGAAGCCTATCTCAGCCACTGGGCGAAAGCAGGGTACACCCTGAGTAATTCATGGAACCGTAATAATAATAGAGTAAAATTCTGCTCTGTATTCTCCAACTTCATAAAATGTTATGAGTAGATTTAGTTGTGTATTATTGGTGTTTGTATTAAATGTAGGGGTGCCAATAATTGTGGCATGTGTTTTGGTGAAAACATATTTATTTTTTATTTTTTATTTTTTTAATGTGGAATTTGTAGCTCGCTAGCATAGTGCTTAGCATGTCATGCCTCACAGCAAGACGGTCCGGGGATCGAGTCCCAAGCTTGGCAATATCTGTGTGGAGTTTGCATGTTCTACACATGCGTGCATATAATTAGGTGTTCCAAATTGTCCCTAGGAGTGAGTGTGAATGGTTTTGTGTGTGTGTGTGGCCCTGAGATGGTCTGGTGAGCTATTCAGGGTGCACCCTGCCTTCACTCTGTGTTGGCTGAGATAGGCTCCAGCCTCCCTGTGCCCCTAGTAGAATTAAGCGGTTCAGTAAAAGAGTGAATGAGTGATATGAAGCCACTGAAGAACACTGAGCTCAATGTCGTGTTCATGAAAGCAGTTGGTTTAAGATGGCGTTTGCTTTGTGACATGCTGTATTATCATGAAGGTTGTAGAATCAACTGGGACCTTGAATGATGCACATGCTCAGCAACAATACTCAAACTGTGGCTGTGGGGTTTAAATCTCACACTGCTATGCTTTCTTAACCAATACGTTTTAATATTCCGTGTATTTGTATTATGTAGAATCTGTATTTAGCCAACAAACATAAATCATACACAGACACTGAAGTGGCTCCCTGTATTCCAGGGTCTACTGGCTTACTGCAGTTTTTATATAGGCAGGTGTGAGCCTCTACTACAAACGATGATTGATTGGTAATAATGGGCCCAAAATGTGTTAAGAAAACATTCCACAAACCATTACACCACCTCCACAAGCCTGGAGGCTGTCGACTTTCGCGCCCCCCTTCTGTTGTAACTCATCCAGATTAATGTTCAGTGTGTCATGCATTCTGAGATGCTTTTCTTAATCTTTCAGCTGCTCCTGTTAGGGGGTTGCCACAGCGGCAGTGGATCAGCCGATTTCCCTCTGTCCACTGCATCCCTGTCCATCATGCCTATCATTTACATTTTCATTTCTGGCATTTGGCAGATGCTGTCATCCAGAGTGACATACATTTATCATTGTTATACAACTGAGAGATTGCTCAAGGGCCCAACTTGGTGGTACTGGAGCTTGAACCTTCCATCTTCTGATCAGTAACCCAGGGCCTCGGACCCCATTCCAAAGATACCCCATATAAAGGGTATTGTGAGGGTGAAAATCCTAGGAGCTAGGAGTGGCATCAACCTGGATTCGAACTTGCGATCTCTCAGGCTCGTATGTTTTTATGTGGAGTTTACATGTGTGTGTTGGCAATGTGATGGTCTGGCGAGCTGTTCAGGATGTACCCCGCCTTTGCCCAGAGTCAGCTGAGATGGGCTTTACTCTCCTGGTGACCCTAATAGGATTAAGTGGTTTGGCAAATGTATGGATGGCTTTTCTGTCAGAGTTACAGGGAAGCGGTATCCCAACTGACTTCAGGTGAGAGGCGGGATTTATCCTTGATGGGTCGCCAGCCTATTGCATGGCTTAAACAGTAATAGAATAGGTTATAAGTATGAAGAATCATGCCATGCGGGAAATATCTAAAATCACACTCTCTCATTCTGATGTTTGATGTGAACATCACTCAAAGATGCTGGCCCGTATTTTCCTGACTTTCTGCACTGACGAAAAGAATATATAAGGGTGTACATGTGCAGGTTTAACAATAGTTCTCAATTAGGTGTACTGTAAGTGTATATACACAGACTGAAAATGTTTACATACACCAAGGATAAAAATATTTACTGTGATGAGTGGAATAAGGCACTTACTTTCTTCATAACCAAAGAAATTTCAAAATAGTTAATTAGGGACAGATTAAATTCCACTTAAATTTATTGTATCAGACCTTCAGTGGGTCAGAAGTATGGACACACACCAAGATTCCTCTCTTTGATCCTGGGATGAGTACAGAGAAACTAGAAACTGATGGTCCATCATGAAATCACATGCTTGCGTCGATCTCACGTTCACTGACACGACAGCGGGGCAACTTCGGTGCATTCATGCTGGGATTTCAAGAGTATTTTTCTTTTCTTGCCATTAATTACAACCAAATGCCATAAAAGGTCAGTAGACTTGCGCTGTAGCGCATGTATGATACAGAAGATCCCCACATCAGGGGTGTTTTGGGTTCAGACCACTGAGCTCTATATACAACTCCGTGCTTCAGCAAATGAACCCAAGCACTAAAGCTTTGAGTGAGCGAGGATAAATGCACGCATCCCCCTAAAAGTGTACCTGAAGGTTTCCTCCTTTGAAACGTGATTTATTTTCGACTCGAATAAAGTGTTTTTCTCTGTTTTGACGCAAGTAGCTTTAGGATGATAATAAAAAAAAATTTCTTGATACTAAAGTGAATGACACCTAGACATAACTGTCATGTAAGGCTTAGTTTAGCTGCGCTATCAGGTGGCTAAAATAAAAAATGTGTATGTGTCATTCTTCTGGCATTACGTGTTCACCTGGAACCTGTCCAGTACGCATGTCCCAGTGTGTCACATGAGCTAAACTGATAGTGAGAGAGTGAGACAAACATCATCGCCAAGAAACTAATCATTTACTAATCCCTCTATATACTAGTCTCAGCTTTAAACAGTCTGAAAGATCCCAGAAACTGACATAAGTAATTTTAGAAGCTTCTGACTGATAGAATTTGTCATAAGTAGGAGTAAATTGGGAATATACCTGTGGCCAAAAAAGTCTGAACGCGCACACACTCTGGTGAAGTAACACCGATTTAACTTCTTAATCACCTTTGTAGCACTGATTAACACAAGTGTGGGAGGTCAGGGTTTATTACCTTTGACTTTACTCAAGAACTCTGAGTTCACCCTCGCTAAATTAAACTCGCTATTGGACAATTTAGGTAAATGGTCGGTGTTTATAAAGATAACATTGAGTTAGCCAATAACATAACCTGCTTAGATCAGAGTTTGTATATAGAGTAAATTACCATGGCAACACTCCGGCGTAAACCCTACTCGGCTTTCATAGCACCGGTTAATCTGGAAGTTACTCCTGAATTTATCCGGATAGACCAGTAATCTCGCTTCATAGCACAGCCCTCAGCTTTACATCTTATTTTGGTTCTGTATATGTTTACAATAACAATCACAAGACCGCGTGACTGAAGGACGATCCTGCATGTGTGCAATAACTTGTCAGTGCAACACTAATTCATAGAAAGTGGAAAAGTCTGAGATCAAGTGTTAAGAAACAGAAGAATGGATACGATTTCAAAAGAAAATTTAAAGGATATTTATTAATACTGTATCATCGGACCATGTGCAGGGATCAGTGATTCTCACGTACAGGACTAAACAAATGGTTTCAGAAAGACATTGTGCCTTTATTTATTATTTTATTTCCAGGAAATAACACAGTGTTTCATAATTATTTAATGTACCAGGGAAGTGAATGGGAAGTTCTCCCTTCATTGAAAGTTAGAGACCCGAAATTCTTATAGCAGAAAATGCCTTTAAAAAGGATTAACACCAAATATTTCATGCAGCTTCACCACACTGTGATGTTTTTGTCATAAGAAAAACTTGCTTTTATTATCTATGGAATCTCTCCCTCTCTCTCTCTCTCTCTCTCTCTCTTTCTCTGCAGTTTACAGTTTGTTCTTACATGGCCTTAAGACCTTTGTACAATTAAATAACAAAAATATTATTTTTTAATTCTTGTGTAAAATTTTATACATTTATTCTTTATAGACTAAAATCAAATCATATTCAATCCTATTAAATTGGACAGTATATTGCTGTGGGGTTTCTATTGTGCTTATTAATCAAAAAGTGTTATACATTTTCCCTAATCACCATATTAATATAATATATTAAAAAACATACACAACTGCCATATGGCTAAAAAAGACTTCACAGCATGGTGAATGGAAAAGCTACATCACATGTTTAGTGTTCATTTTTGAAATGGCAAAGGCATTGATATAAAGCCATTTTTATACTCAAACACTATACTAATATAAGGTATGCTCTCAGAATAGTGTCAGTTCTTCATGGCATGGATCCATCCTTTGTGATTCTGGTCCATGTTTACAAAATTGCAAAAGTGCATGTGTGGCCATAAATGTATGCAGAGGGTGAGCAACAACAATCAGATAACAAAATCTTTCATCTTCAACAGACAGACAGACAGACAGACAGATAGATGAGTAATAACCTAAACTACTATAAGTAATATTATAATGTACAGTGATGGTCTGGCGAGCTGCACTCTGTAGGGTGTACTCTGCCCTCGCCCAGATGGGTGACAGCCTGCCCGTGACCCTAATTAGGATTAAGCGGTTCAGAAAATGAATGAATGAATGAATGAATAAATAAGGTAGGATGGTGTTGTAGTGATGCAGTAAAATAGAGTAGCGTGGAGTACTGTCCCCTTCCACCTCCTCCAGGGTGGCGAGTTTGGGTTCAACCGCAAAATCGAATCTCTGGATGAATTTGTTTGGTCTGTTAGCATCCTTAGCTTTGATGAGTTGAAACTGTTGAGTTTCATTAAGTCTGTGCCCACTGTAGCCTGTTCTTGGCGGGCCGTTCTGGAACCGGTTTTCATTTTTTCGCTTTTGTAGCCCATTTGTTTCAAGATTCATTGTGTTGTGCATTATAATGTGCTTTCGTGCTCGCAACAGGTGGTTATTCAAGGTACCACAGCCTTACAGTTAGCTCTAAGTAGTCTGACCATTATCTTCTAATCTCTCTTCTGACTGTAACTCTTCTGACATCTGAGTTTTTCCTTGCCACTGTCGCCGCGGGCTTGCTCATTAGGGATGTGTAGGGGGTTGTAAAGAATTTTTAGATTCCTCCCTAATTTAATTTTACTATGTAAAGCTGCTTTGTGACAATGTCAATTGTAAAAAGCGCTATACAAATAAACTGACTTGACTTGTAAATATTGATAGGTGGAAAAAAAAACCCAGGTGTGTCTTTTATGCTTTATCAACTTTAACACACTTAGTTGAAATGGGGCAGGCGCAAAAAAATTAATCTGATACTGTAAATATATAGATTTTCTCCCCTGAATTTAGTCACATCCAATCCTCACTCATCCAGTATCACCTTCCTATCACACGACCATCACCAACCAGGGAGACCACCTCCATGACATGCGACACTGCCACCCGCCTCTTTACCAACTGCTGCTCATGCGTATTTGTATGAATGAGCTCACAGACCCCCATGATTGGCTGTTGATCGCTTTGAGTAACAGTATGCCACCCCTCCCTCCCGTGAGAGCTCGGCCAATTATTCCATGGACTCCCGGTCACGGATGATTGTGGCATCAACCTGGATTCAAACGGGTGATCTCCAGGTTGATAGTCATCTATGTACCTTGTCTATGCGCTGCTCGGGAGCCATAAATATATATTTTTGAAGTACATTTATCCGAACAAATTTTTTTTTTAATGATTGTCAAACCAATCAACAATGCAGCTCCTAAAAGTGGTGTACGTCACTCTCCATGCAAAGTCTGTGATCTACAAAAAAACTCTGAACCATGCATATTGGTGTCCCTAATGCATTTAATCCACATTAGAGAGGAATTGTTTCAGAAACACCTTCAAACTAAAACTGGAATCAAAATTCTTTCGATATTTAATCACCACTGTGTCACCTTCATACAGTCCACTACCAGAGCGCAGGAGGAGGAGGAGAGGATGCAGTGCAGGAGGTCTGTTCTGGCACCGAGGTGGTGGAATGAACTTCCTCTACAGTACATGTTCAAACAGCTGAGTAACTGGATGTCTTCATACGACGAGTGAATACAGAACATTTTTGGAAGTATTTGGTTTAGCACCATTATATACACCAAAAAAGAAAAAAAATCAAAATAAACTACCTACCCACTGGGTTTTGACTCTTTGTATACTAATCCTGTATCCTAGTGAACCAGTATCAGAATGTATTCACTGATATTGACTTTAAAGCACCTCTGTGAGTCACTCTGGATAAGGGCTTCTGCCAAATGCTGTAAATGTATTGCATGGAATAAAGCATCCAGTACGCCGCACACGGTGTAAATAACTTAGTACTTTCCTAAGATACTGTGAACACATAATCAAATGTCAATTAAATCTCAAAGTCTGGAAATTAAGCCATTAATCTTTCTCACAATCACAGTGGGGCCAGTGGTGTAGCGATTAGGGTCCTGGGCTCATGATTGAGAGGTCGTATGTTTGAATCCCCATTACAGACCCACCGCGCTAAGACCCCTGCGTAAGGTCTTAACCACAAGTGAGCCTCTGTCCACCCAGTAGTATAAATGGGGACCAGTAAAAATAGTGGGAAGGAAACCTGTGATGGGCTACCATCCCATTCAGGAGGAGTTGAACTCCTAGTTGCTTCACACGACAGAAACCAGGATAAGTACTGGCTCTTAGTCTTTATAAAAGCAGGATTCCTGGCAGTTTCCTAGTCTGGAACATTCAGATGTGTGTTAACACAGTGCCAAGAAGGAAAGACATAAGCAATGATCTTAGACAATCAATTTGGGAAGGGTTATAAGGCCATTCTATTACTCATTCATTCTCTTAATCTTAATTAGCGATGTGGGGAGGCTGGCGCCCACCTCAGCCGACTCTGGGCAAGGTACACCCTGGATAGCTCGCCAGGCCATCGTAGGGCCAACACACACAAACAACTATTCACTCACTCTTCACACCTAGGAAAGACCTGGAACAGCCAGTTAGCCTACTGTGCATGTTTTTGAATTGTGGGAGGAAACCGGAGTACCCGAAGGAAACCCACGCAAGCATGAGGAAAACAGGCCTTCTTGCTGTGAGGTGGATGTGCTAACCACTGCACCACCATGCCGCGCTGTTATAAGGCAGTTTCAAGTCCATCGTCTTACAGAGAGGACAATAATTCACAAGTGGAAACACTGAAGAAAGTTGCCAATCTTTCCAGGAGTGGACTTTTCACCCCAAGGTCAGACAAAACCCCAAGAGTGGCATCTAGAACTCTACAGGCCTCATTTCTCATGTTAAACATTAATGACCGTACAATTCAAAAAAGGCTGAACAAGTATGGCTTGTTTGTAAGGGTTGCCAGGAGAAGCCCATGGCAGAACGGCTCAGGTTTATGAAGTTACATATAAACAAACCACAAGCCTTCGGGGGAAAAATGGCTTCTGGATAGATGAAACCAAAATGGAGCTGGTAGGCCATAATGCACGGTGTTCGGTTCAACAAAAACCAAACACAGTGTATTAGCAAAAACACCTCATACCAACCATCAAGCATGATGACTCAGGCTTATTTTGCAGCCATAATGAAGGGGAAAGAAAAACAAAAAAAACAACATCCATCAATGAAGAGACCAAGGCAAGGAAACGAGGACCAAGAAGTATTTTAAGGAAGTTAAAATGTTACATAACTTGGGTATAAGGTGTAAACTTGTCTCTAAGAGGTTGGGCTTCCCAGTAAGCACTACTACATCAATAGTGAGGAATTTGAAGCTGCCTCACATTAAAAAAAATATATATATAACCTAAACAAGGCTTTTCCTCTGAACTCTGCTCAAAAACAGTACGTAGACTAATAAGGGACAGTCCCACTGAGGCTATCAATCACTCTGAAGGAGTTCAAGTACAAAGAATGAAAGTGGAGAGAAGTTGCATCAGACAACTATTTCAAGAGTTCTGCATAACTGAGGACTGGCTAGGAAGAGCTTGAGAAGATACACATGTAAGCACAGGAATGAGACAAGTGAATATATGGGGGATGGAGCGAACAAGATAGATGAGAAGACCAAGAACAAGATATGAGATGAAGAGTTTCAAAGCACTGTGTGTTGCAAATACTGTAGACTGGCCATACCTCAAATATCATCTCTAAAGTAACATATGTAAGTAATATGTGGCTCAGTGGTTAAGGCTCTGGATTACTGATCTGAAGGTCAGGGGTTCAAATCCCAGTACCACCATGGTGCCACCTAGGCCCTTGAGCAAGGCCCTGAACCCTCTATTGCTCAGAAGTATTAAAGTGTAAGTCACTTTGGATAAGGGTGTCTGCTAAATGTCATAAAAGTAAATAAGATGGTGACAGCGTCGTGCTCCGGAGTCTGCTCCTTCTGAGAATCTGAGTCGAAATTAAAGAGAGAATGCATGGAACAAAATACCGGGGGCATGCTTCAGTCTTTCATAATTCATATTAATATTTTTTTTGTCCTGAAGCTTGGGGGTAACTCCCATTTTTTAGCAATACACTGGATCCAAACATGTTGGACTTCTCGACAAGGGCCAAGTCAACATCCAGTTCTGAATCCCAGAGAAAATCCGTGGATCTTTGCAAACTGAAAATTAAAACTTGAGAAAATTGCAGTCAATATGAAGAGCCTTAAGTCAATCTGCCAGGATGAATGGGCAAAATCACTGCGTACAAAGCTATTAGGATCTCCAGTGAATATAAAGCAGTTACTACAGCAAAAGGTGAGTTCTGTGGCACCGTGCAAGAACCAGATAACCGACCTGACCATTAAAAGTGAGTCCAGTGCACTATTGTAGACCTTAGGCATCATAGTACAACCTATAAAATTGTTAGAACAGTTTTAGTTAAAGATGCCATTTCCAAGTTTTGTTGATTTAAAAAAAAAACAATAAAATTTAATTTTAGAAAAACAAAACCTCATCTTTTTTTTCCTCAAAATGAACATTTTGTGCATTATCTGGTTCTTGCATGGTGCCACAGAGTTAGTATTAGTCAGAAGGGGTTGAATACTTACACAGCATTTTTTAGTGTCTGTGTTTTTTATAAGATCAGCTGACAAAGAATTCAACTACTAAAACGGTCTTAGTGAGTATAATGGTTTGGATTTTCCCCCCGCTTTTTGAATGCTGAATGACAATTGAATTAAAACAGCCAATCAAACAGGGTAATATCTACAGTACCTACATGAATACAATAACTAAGAACTGGATAACGGAATAATTGAGCCTGTCTATACAAGGACGTACAGGATGACCCACGAAAACCTTCCAGATTTTAAAGGTAAATGAATAAGAATCATTAAAGATAATCAAATTATTTTCATACATAAAACTTCATTCAGTACAGTTTTCATTCATCGTGGTTCAAGATCCTCCAAATGGTGCCTGTCATCATCTATACACTTGGAGGTGATTTCTGAAGGCCACCGTGGCTCGACGGGTCGTGTCGGGTGGGACAGCGGCGATCTGCTGCTGAATAGTAGCCTTAAGGACTTCAAGAGTTTGGGGTTGATGAGTACACACTCGTGATGTAAGTAGCACCACAGGGGAGAAGAAAAAAAACAAAACACGAGGGGCGTGGTCAAGGGGAACGGGCCGCCACCCAACAAGATGGCCTGATCAGGAAACATTTCCCTCAGCACTTCCAGTGATCTCCGAGCTGTCCGTGTGTGCTGTAGCTCCATCATACCAAAACCACACATCCAGGCCAACATCAAGGGGTTCGAGTTGGGGATGGACCTCCAACAGACCTCAGCACCACCTCTCCTGAATCACTAAGGTTCATGTGTGTAAATAATACACTGAGTGTCTTTCCTTATTATTTACTTCGAAAATGTGGGTGGTTTTTTTGGTCACCCTTTATATATTTAGATTAAAAACCTTTTGACTGAACTATCGACATAAAAATATTTTGCACTTAAAAAAAACAGTAGTCTGCTATACCAACTTCCCTTTGAGGACTTGTAACAAGGAAGTTTCATGTAAATAAGTTTTGGGATTTGTTTATAAGCAGAGGGAAACAATGAATGTCCTTGTTTATCAGTAGAGATGATGCATATGGAAAGGTTGGAGGCTGAGTACACAAAAACTGAGCTTGAATTAAGGAAGTAAGAAACTGTGACAAATATCAACAAGCTGTTGTTTATCCTGGGACGTCTTTATGTTTAATCTCTTAGTATGGGGTATCACTACAAACTTGGTTATGCCACACATCTTTGAGTGCTCCTATTTTCTGGATAAATGACACTCAAAAATGCACCATGCGGGGGAAAAAAATGTCAGTATGAATTATAAGAAATACTGTTGACTTCCCATTTTCAGTTTTACACTGGGAATTTGAATAAGTTGTTATGAATTAAACCGTTAACAAAAGATCCCCCTGTACATTACATTTGCTATTTAGAGTAATGGGGGAAGGGGCGACACTTTTATTGGAAGATGTCCAGTAGCTGACCTTGACTTCACATTGATCCTGAGGGCCACCTGTTTCCCTGACTATTTACAGAAGCAAACATCGGTGTTCCACTGTGAAAGGAAGTCTACTGCAATTTAACTGATTATTTTTGCACTCATGTTCACTTTAGGTCCGAGTCTAACGCCTGAGCCCTAATGCTGTCAAAGCCAATCTGGGATTTCTAGCAAAACACCCAAACAGAGACGTCTCAAACTTCTTTTTTATTACATCTTAAATAACAGTACATTTTAATATAGTATCTATCTTGCATCCAGCTTTCTGTGGTACACCAACAGACTGAAATTAAATACAAAAGGTGAGGAGTGCGGAACTCTACAGTTAATGATGATATAATATGACAGTTAATTAATGATGAGAAAATAAGGTGGGGAATCCATTTTTAATTGAACTGCAATTAATCTTTACTGGTGGCAGCACACACAAATACATCACAATTATTGTACATTATCGCAGAGAGGAAAAAAACATTTAAAAAATAAAAGTCACAACTATCAAAGAAAGTGCATCTGTTTACAGTGGTGCGTGTGTGGAGGGAAATCTGCTGTATCAGATGCCATTTTCTAGACACAGGAAGCCAGAGCAGAGTTTCTTTGGACCCATTCCTCTGTTAATTTGAACTACAACTGAAAAATGAGACTAAAAACCACTGTAGAACAGATGTTTTGGTAACGGTTAACATTTGAGGAATCATTACCGGAGCAAAGGGCCAGAGGAAATCTACAGGAAGTGTGGAGGTCTCGTTCAGTTTGACACTTGGGTGCATAGCTTTGCCAGTAAAAGTAAACGGTGTGTACAGGGTGTGGGAGAAATGACCGGAATTAAGCTTCAGCTGTTACAAGGTCTTACCACATTTCACCATCGTAGCAAAGATCAGTAGATCAAAAAGAACCAAGCACCTGCTTAAGCATTTCTACAGCATGCGACTATGTTACTTCATGGGAGATGAACTAAAAAGGTTAAAGTTTTAAGAATTATTTTCAGACATTGATTTGTACAACATTTCATTCACAGATAATTACCTGTATTTTCAAGCACAAACAGGGATATCTGTTTATAGAAACTGGATTTAAAAAAAAAAAAAAAAAGGAAAGAAAGAAAACAAAGAAAAGGAAAAAGGAAAAAAAAGACCTTCTGCCCCCACGATCTAATAAACCCCACGCCTGGACTGAAGAGTCACAAATGCACAAAGTAACTCCAATACTAAAGTAAAACCAGAAGAGAAGCTCGGAGGTTAGTTTAATGAACCCCTATGAAAGAGAGGACTGGGTTGTACATTTTTTCTTTGTTAAAATTCACTCTTGATGTGATTAATGGCATGTGCTTGGTTAGTTAACACGTAAAACATTAGTCAAGTTTCTTATTGTGCAAACAAAGCTGACGAGACTGGAAAGAAAAGTAGCTAGGATATAATGCTGCATTCGCGTGCAAGTCAGATACTCGTATTTACAAGCAGCCATTTGGAGATAAATGACGCGAGTACCTCAGACTTAGAAATGGTAAAAGACTTAAAAGATATGGCGTATTTATGGCGAGTTTTTTTCTTTTCTCTTCAAGGACAAAGAACCGTTATTCACATCAAAAGTTAACTAATGCACAGATTATTTTAGAAAACTAAGGCTGTTCTTATTACCCAGTAATCGCTGACAGTTCAGCAAACTTTGAACAAAATGAACAGTAAGAGTTGAAATCCACGCCGTTGCCCAAACAATGAGTCATGACTTGACAAGTGAGCACACTTTCTCTTACGGCATCTAAAGTCACGCTCATGAAGACTAGGTACACGCACACTTACATACACACACGCGCGTATGCATACACACTCTAGGGTGATCTAGTGCACCAGTTAAAAAAAGAAAAAAGAGAGAGAGGAAAAGAAAGAAAACAATCTAATCTTAAGAGAAAAGGCTGCTTTTCCTTCCGAGTCTAATCTCAGCCTTCTGTACGTCTTATTTCATATCTCTAACATTCACCCACAATTTTACAGGATTAAAAGGTATCTTGTTTTTTTTTTTTTTTTTTTAATTTTTTTAGATTGGAACATATCTAAAAAGGATGTTATTAAGGAAAAAAAGATCCAAGAATAACAAAGAGCCTGATAAAAGTCTAAAAAGAAACAAACGTTAAATAATTTGTACAATTTCACTCCAACATTTGCTTTCTAGACAAATGATACCTAAGCATGGGATGATAGTGTTTGTCAGGGTGACACAGAATGGTCTGAAAGGGAATGCACAAAGTTATTCTTTTGATACCACAGGAATTCTTCTTTTTTAAGGTGGGTGATAGAACAAATTGTGCTCTTCTTTGTGTAGGAAAGGCATTGTTTTTCCTTAGAAGTTTCTTTTTTTTTTTTTCTTTTCCGTGGTGGTGTCTGAGTCAGTTTTGCTGTTGAGGATGCTGTGAAATTTAACATTCTAAAGTTGGAATGGTCTTCCAGTCAACTTTGGAGTTCGAATGACATCTAAAGGATTAAAGAGGCAGAAAGTGTAAGAACAGCAGTTAGTATTCACATACAGGAACATAAACACCCTCCCAAAATGTTTTAAACCAAGACTCTATAGCAGATTACTAATGAAACGCTCAGAAATCCTGCTTAGTACAATTAACACACAAACATTCAGAACTCTACCTCAAACAGAAATAAATCAAGTAAACAGGTATAATAAGTACAGGGTGATCCAAAAATACAAAACAAAACCCTCCCACATTGCAAATGTTAACTAAAAACAAAAATAAATAAATAAAGGGAACCCTATTATTTGCACACATGAAACGGAGTGATGCAGGAGAGGCGGTTCTGAGGTCTGTTGAAGGCCCAACCCCAGCTTGAACAGTAAGATGGAGCTACGACACAAGTGCTGAGGGAAATGTTTCTGGATTAAGAGGTCTCTGTGTATGGTGATGTCGGGCAGTGGCCCATTCCCCTGACCCTGCCTCTTTTGATTTTTTTTCTCTGTGGCGCTACCCTAAATCATGAGTGTATACTCATCCACCTCAAACCCTGGAAGCCTTTAGGGTTGCTATTCAGCGGGAGATCATGACTACCCGACATGACCCGTCGAGCCATGGCATTGTTCAAAAATCACCTCCAAGAGTGTACAGGCGACAGGCACCATTTGGAGGATCATCTTTAACTTGTGTGTTTCTGTATTAAATTAAGTTTCATGTGTGCAAGATCAATAATCTGATTCTTTAATGAACTGATGTTCATTTACCTTTAAAATGGGGGAGGTTTGAATGGGTCACCCAGTATTTATGGAATGATTACAGTAATGCACAGAAAACTTAAACCTGAGGTAACTAAAGCTTATAGTATACAATATACCTGAAATTATACTCCAGATAACATCAAATTTAATCAAATCCCCAATTCAGGTTGTGCTCTCAACTGCTGTATGAATTTAAAAAGCGATCGTGGACCAAACGTGGGTTTTTTTCATATCACCGTGATGTGTCCGAGCCGTAGAGAGAATTCGGAGAGTGTGGTTTTCTCTACCGCTCAGGACTGTGTACGAGTTTACTTCTCCTCTCCCTTTCGGCTTAGCACACACATTTGGTGCAGTGCCGACACCCCTGTAATGGAGTGTGGTTTTCACTTCATTTATTTACTGTTGCTAAGCGACAAGTATTTGAATGTATTGGCAGTGAAGCCAATCGCTGACGTGTATGTGCGCGCGGGATAGAGAGGCATTTTAAAAAATATTATTTATACCTTATGTACAACTTTATACATAAAAGTGTCATTTGTTTTTTTTAGGCTACCAAAATAGAAAGAGTGCCTGGACGAAGTGCTATGAGGGATTTGGAGACACTGCAAGCCCTGTAGGTGTACATTTACAGAAAACCTGTGACACTTCCGTGTAATTTGTCCCAACATCCTGCTTTTTACAGAAAATCTAAAATCAGTTCCTTTTACTACTTTATTTCCTCACTGCGTTCAGCCAGTGTGTCATTTACAGTAACCTAAAGGAATAACCAACAATATTTAAATTGGGGTGGAGGGGTGGTTGAGCAGGCGTCAGGTAAGTAAACAGTTTTTAGAAAATGGGGTTTAATATCATTACATTTATTATTATTATTTTTGCACTCATCCCTTTGAATCCATTCTTTATCTGTGATATCTTTAAATGCACATCATGAAAATGCAAGTTAAATGTTAAGACAAGCAGCAGCTTACTGTGTCGGACATGTTGTGTTGAAGCACCTTCTGAGATCAGTTCCAGATCTTGAGGAAGCTGTCCCAGGACCCTGTAGCCACAGCCATGCCATCATCGGTCACACCGAGACAGCTCACACGGTTGTCATGGCCAGCCAGCACACCTGCAATAAGCCAACACATGAAGAAAACATTAAGTCTCGAAGGGTTTTGTTTCAAGGGTTGTTAGCATTTATAGCCTATTCATTTGCATAAATTCGCATGGCTATTTCAAGCATTATTCCTGTTAGATAGCCTCATGAAAGGAAAAGGCTACCCAACAGGAACAGACCCATGATACTCGAGCGGCTGATTTGCATTTGAGGCTACTGAAGAATGATACTGCTATTATTTTGCAGCAGTGTGAGACTGAGCGCCTCTATCACCTGCACGGTCGGCCTTCAAGCTGTCCCACACGTTGCAGTTGAAGTCATCGTAGCCAGCGAGCAGCAGGCGGCCACTCTTGGAGAAAGCAACTGAGGTGATACCACAAATGATGTTATCGTGTGAGTAAACCATCAGCTCCTGATCTGCACGCAGGTCAAATAGCCGGCAAGTGGCATCATCTGAGCCGGTGGCAAATGCATTGCCATTAGGGAAGAACTGGAGAGAGATGGACAAACTGCTTTCACAATCCCAAATAAAAGATAAATACAGGAAATACAAAGCAACGTGAAACATTTAAACAGCAATCTATAAATTAGGCAAATTAATTTAAAGTGATATAAATTACACAAGTGTAGGGCAACTATTACAAAAGTTGACCCCGCAGTGCTACTCACACAAATGGCGTTAATGTCAGACTCATGGCCGGTAAAGGTCTGTCTGCACATGCCCTCGCGCACGTCCCACAGTTTAGCCGAGGCATCGCAAGCTCCAGACACAAAGGTTCTTGAATCTGGAGCCAGGGACAGGCTCATCACATCTCCAGTATGACCTGCGAAAGTGGTTGTCTGCTGACCAGTCTCTATATCCCAGAGAGCACTGTAGAGCACACACACACCCAAACATGATCATTATTACTTCAAACATCTACACAGCTGTGCTGAAGGATCTGAATAAAATTTGCCTCGTTCAATTCCCTCTATCGATGGTTCATTTCTAAACATTTCCATCTAAAGAATACATCGTCTCCTTCTTGACCTCACTCACTCCTAGGGCACATCTGCTCAGGGAATCACTGCTCAAGCAGATACCTAAAGTCAGTTCTTCTCATTGTTCTTCTGGCTTGTTGTCGCTCTTCAACCTTCATCCACATTCTTTTAGATGTCCTATTAAACAGGACTTGTTTCTGGAGCACATCATTTTCCATGTGGCAGGCATGGCCCACGTACTCAAGGACCTGCGCATGGCAGAAGTCCCGTAATGAACTGGACCTTATGATTTCGAGCAGTCACTGATTAGATATCTGGTAAACCCAGTCAAGCTGCACTTTAACTGATCTGGCTGAGACTACACCCTTCTTGAGCTGATAGCGGGAGGGTTAATTTTTCTGGCATATCCCCTGAAACCATCTGTACCAGACACTCCTGATCTTTTGGAGCTCCAGAGGTGACAAGTCAGACACCTGTATCCCAAAGAGAAGGCAGGATTTCACACATGCTATTAGGACCTTCACACACGTACTCCTGTAGATATCCGAACCGTCTGAACCAAAACTTAGAATAGACACACCACCTGTACCCATGACAATGTACGTAAATCCATAAACATCTCACCAGGTGGTGTCACCAGAACTTGTGACAATCTGGTTGTCATCAAGAAAGCGGCAGCAGGACAGGTAACCTGAAACCACAGAGGGAAACAAGTCAAACACTGCATTGAAATCTTTTACAATACAATTGCTTCATGGCTATGCTCAAACAAACCCCCAGAGAGGTCGAGGTCAGAGTTTTACTGTGCCAGTGTAGCAAGGTGTACCACCTCAAAGGGCACTGCTAATGAACTGCCAAAAGTATGTCCAAGACCACACACACCTACTCATAGCACCTCAAAAACAAACAAATAAACAAACAAACAAACAAACGCAAGCACGTGTAAGCAGATGTAATTTATATCCCCTACCTGTGTGTCCGGCCAGCTCACGGCTGACACGCACATTGCCTTCGCGAGTCTTCAGGCTGTAGATGGAGCAAATGTTATCTAGACCTCCGCAGGCCACATAGTTCCCTGAGGGAGCGTAAGCGCATGTCATCACCCAGGATGAGCGCAGTGGGATAGCATGGACCTGAAACATGCATGCAATTTAGTGTATAATCTACTCAAGTGTGTCTTGGGATCTTGACACTTAATCTTCCAACAGACTGCTATTCTTGGTTTACCTTGTTCGTAGTATAACTGTCCCAGATAATGAGTTTACCATCCTGGGATGCACTGACCAGCAGCCTACATGAGGAAGAATATGCCAATTCCAATATTAGACCACCACGTAAACTTGTATATGCAATTTCTTTTAACAAATCCCTGTCCATGCTTCCCTAAATAAATCTCTAATAAGGGCTCGATCGATACTATTTCCCTAAAATTGATTACCTGGAGTCAGAGCCCCAGTGCATAGCATATATCTTAGCCAGATGTCCTCTCAGTGTTCGCCTTGTGCGCATCTGGATTCTCCCCACAGGATCGATGTTGGCTGTTATCTGAAAATAAATTCACACAATATTAGTTGGATAATAACAACAACAACAACAACAACAACGATAATAGGTATTATTTAACAAAGAGTGCTGAGGTTTTACCTGTGACAGTGTGGCATCTGCACAGGCTTTCCTTGCATCCTGAAAAGAAAAAAAAAAGGAATATGAATTTAAATCAAAGTGATAAACAAATTGAGGTCTACTCTTTAAAATTTTATATATATATATATAAGTGCAATTTTCCAGCATAATTCAATATCACTGTATACACTATTTACGGCATATTTTCAAATAAAAAGTCCATCCAAGAGATTCTAATTCCAGACTTCAAATAGTTCGATTTACGGTTTTTTAGATAAATAAGTGAACACACAAAGCCTGAGTGTAGCAGACAACATCCACTACTAATTGATGGAGAATAAATAGGTACACAGTCAGAATATTTTATAGAAGAAAGAGTAAAACACATTTCATGTTGGCAAAGTCCGCCAACCTTTTTTGGTGAAGACGAGAAAGCGTTCCATACAGTATAAACGATGTAATTTGTTGGTTATAGCAAGAAAATATTGTCTCAGTTACGCAAAGTCTACTTTAATAACCAATAGAAATAACCTGGTTAAACACAACAATATGGGAAAAAAAATTGTAATTAACCGCAGTTAGCATTTACACTACACGGGAACGCCACCGTCTAATTGGTGGAAAGCCATGCAATAATTCTTGATACTGCATCATTGTCATGGGATAACTGAAGTATTGCACTGTTGCTATGGGATACGTTGAATGATTACTGTAGAGCACATGGCACGTGCAACACAGTAACGTGACTGTGTACTTTATAAATATTGTGAATAAATAATACAACAATAATTGCTAATTAACCTAAGTGGATAATACTTGAAGCAAGTTGTCAGGCACTCTGTCACAGTGACTTGGAGCAGGCGGCTTCATCATTATCATGTTTTAAAAATGGAAAAATAAACCATGACAATCTCATTTTAATTTGCTGTTATGGGAGATCCACCTTCCTGAAGATTTAAGCTACAAACCCTAATGATGCCCACCCGACAGATCTAATAATAACCTTGAGTCTTCATTTCAAGGTCTTGATCAGATGATTGGGGTTGGCGCTTAAGTCTTCAGGGAGGTAGATCGCCAGGAATAGGGCTGGTGACCACTGATCTAATGATTACTTCCAGCTTAAGAATGCAGCCTGGCACAATAAAAGCCTTTTGAAACTGGATTCACAAACGTGACACTGAATTAAGTGTTTTTCAATGATCTGAATCCAACATAGTAGCTTTGGAGCGTGAAGGAATCAGCATGAAACTACACCTATAAAAATCTGCAGGAATTGTGTGATGCCATCATGTCAAAATGAAGTAGAATCTCAAAGGAACGTTTCAAACATCTTGTGGAATCCATGCGATAAAGAATTAAGGTTGTTCTGAAGGTAGATGGAGGTCCTACCCACCCACTATTACTATATTGTTCCTAATAAAGTACTCGGTGGGTGTATCTTTATCGTGACTTCAAACCAGCATATTAAATGTAAAGTTCAGATTCTCCAGATGCCACCTTAAACATCTAAAATGCTGAATAATAATAAAAACAATAACTGCTTTAAAAAACATTGCCATGTGATGTGTCCAAACAGTGATCTGAAGAACATATCCCTCGGGCCTTTCCTTTACTCATGACGTTCAGAACTTGCAGCTCCACTAAGCAGCACTTACACCGCCACCACAAAAAACAAAACAAAAAAAACCCCTGACTTTGATTTATGATAAAGTTGAGACAGTAAATGAGCATTTGTCATTCCTCAATTCAGATCCCGAGACTGTGTGTATCACCACACCAGATTTCTTCCCTTTAACTAAATATTAAATATTCATTGCTAAATATACTACACCACAAACTCTTTAAATCATACAAATTACACAGACAAGTAACAGCAGTTGAAATAAATGGTGAGACATTCTGATATGAACTCATGCACTGACAGGTTTCTGAGAGACCAACTACATCCTTTAGATATTCATGGAAACAGCAAGATGAAGCTAGTGCCATATTATAAACCTTACAGCTGTTTGAATCCGTGTTAAAATCGGGTAACAACTCCATGGTATTCCGATAACACAGAAAAACTAACACTGCAAAAAGTTTTAATTATTAATTACCCTCTCTTTTTAAAATGGGACTCTCCTTTACAAAAGCATATATATTTGATGAATCCAATGATTAGTAAAACTGAAAGTTCAGGTACCAAAGCAATTGTATTTGGATCATAAGCACATTATTACCATTAAAGAAACAGATGTTTGTACCAGATATTTAAAAAATAAATCCAATGCTGGCCTCTACTGACATTTCCAGTTTAAACACTGGGTGTCGCCATTATGTAACAATGACTCTGACTCTGCCAATTCTTTCCTCTTTCCATTTCTCAATTCAGAGTGAGGTTAATTCTATAGACCTACATGATGTACCGTGTAATGGCTCGCAAGTAACAGGAAGTTCAAACTTTTCAACTAAAACTGAATCAACAAACTCATTTCCTGCTCTCAACTTTACTGAAATCTTTATAAGAGCCACATTCTAACATGCAGTTGATGCAGTGAGCAAGAGAGAAACGGAGAGAGAGAGAGAGAGAGAGTGGTGTATGTGCCAGTGTATGACTGTGTGTATGAGTGTGTGTATGAGTGGTGTGGACATGAGAGAGAAAAGCTGTGTGCAGTAGGTGGCACTCACTCTGATCTGGTTTTTCAGCTGCTCAGCCTCCTGGCGTAACTGATCCAGTTCACTCATTTTCTTCTTCTAAAGCTCTTCCTCACTCCTACTGCCGGGACACACACTGATCTGTGACAGAGGAAAAAAAAAAAAAACCCACACACACAGAGTTACAACTGAAGTTCAAGGTAATTAATCTACTGCAGACATAACTCAGGAGAAAAGAAACTCAGTGATGAACCTTTAACAAATGCTCCTTATAGCCTTAAGTTATTCACCCACACATACACACACAACTGTTAGAGTTACAAACATCAGGACATCTTTTTCTATTGAGTTGGTCTTAAAGAGTACCTGTGGTGAATTAGTGTTACTAGCTCTTTAAATCGATCACGTATAACACCAGCGGTTCCTTGCGGCAATATCAGGCCATGCCCGATTTCAAAGTCCGTGCGAGTGTTACGACTCTAGGCACGTTCAGGGACATGTTGCCTTTCTGATTTTCTGTTCCAGCCTGGTAGTGATGCGAACTCGTTGGATTGGCTGAGCTACGTCACTGACCCGTGTAGCATAACACATTATTGGCCAGTGCTGAGCTGCACAAACAACAAGCGCAGAATCATGGAAAACATTTCTTTTTGTTCCTAAACCAACTGACGACAGGAAACCATTTTGTATTTACCGTCACGCTCATCTCTGCCAGTGTTCCCGTCCTCAGTCAGTAGAATGTGACGTCTCACTGTCTCCACAAGAGACGCCAACCCCGTCCAAAGTGTTGATGTCACTTCCCGGGGAAAAACTGCTGAACCCCTGCAATTCAACCCCGGCTAGTAATCTACACGATAAAAATCACCCATTTTTGTGCTTTTTATAGTCATTTGTGTTAAAATAAGCATTTGTATCGCTTGAACTAAATTAAAACTAACAAAACTTCCATGAGGTGATGCAAGATGGCTGGAATTACAGCAGAGTTCTGTGGAGCTTCATACTTATGCTAATGTTGTAAAGCCATGAGCTTGATTTTGTTGTTGCGTCCATGCTTACACTCCCACACAGGCAACCCAATAAATGAAGATAATGGCACACTCGCCGTCAGCGCTGAGTGCACTTGCACAGTGCAGAAAATGTTCTTGTTTAGTAAACGTTTTTTTTTCTTGAGAAGAAATGTGTTTTCAAATACCACTGAAGAGACAATACCTTCTAATTATTTCTTTACTGAAAATAAATGCAAACATTTATACACACTTGAGGATTTTCAAGTTCGAACTGATTTTGGAACACCCCTGAGATAAACAGTTGTACTGATAAAATCAAAAGCAGCGTCTACTTGATGGAACTGAAAATCCAGACAACTCCAGAAATTTTTCTAATATGGATGCTGCTGCACTTTCACTCCACGATGCCCACTAAAGGCAAGTCAATACATATTCATGAGAATTACATCGCAAATTTTATAATGCACAAGTAGTGCATTATACACTAACAGCATTAAATGGTTCGAGACAGTTTGAATATTTGCAACCCTGATAAATATTTTCACCAACATAACAGTATAACTCATCGTTCTGACAAATTGGTAACTAGTTGCTCAATCCAGCTGCAAAAGCTTGAACATTTAGTAAATAAAGTGATGTAAATTCCAATTAATAGGACATAAGTGATCTGCTATAATTTTAAAGGATGCTTTTGGCACTCAACTGTAGAACACGCTTTCCATAAAGCTCCAAGATATTACAAGGCAAAAGCTAGTGGTTAACTAAAAAAATTCTGAGAATATTAGAACACAAACTGGTGGTGATTCTACTTCACAACTCGGTAGCAATAGAAATAGAGAATAAATGTACTTCCTGTACAGCAAGAAAATAATCTCCACCTTCATTTGTCCTGATTCCTTTTTTGAAAGCTTTGCTAGTTTTTAAGGCTCTTGGTAAACAGCACCATGACTTGTGTCTGAATTTAATCCATAGCATTTTGTTTGTTACTGGAACGGGCGCTCATCCTCTCGGCAAACATGTGATCAGAATCAGCTGACTGAAGGACCAAGAGTTGCAGCCAGTGGCCTAGAGGTATGTCAGACTGCCTCCTACTGAGTCACTACAGGAAGGCTGCAGCATTAAAACCGAGCCTTGAATGCTTAAAGATTTAAAGAACATTAAGTGAAGTGAAATAATTACAGATAAATGCTATATATATCTGTTAAAGTCTCCATTAAAATATAAAACCTAATCAGAGAAGCACCAAAAAACCAGAATCGGACAATTTGTGTGACCAATTCCTGACCAGAGACCTGCCGGGCAGTCTCACATACTTCTGATGAGTTGGGTCCGTATGGATCCCGTGCAGGTAAAAACGTCAGCGTTGTGCACACTTAAAGCCACAGAATATCATCAGTGTCAAGACAAAGCTCGCAAAATGTAATACATGTAATGCAAAAGTAAACCGTGGGGGAACCACCACAAAAACATCCAGAACAATAAACCTTACTTAAAACTTAAAAACACCACCACGCAGCTGAACATGCCCAGTTAAAGAAGCAAAGCGTTCAACATTATGCTGACATCAATTTTTGCCTTGCTTGACAAACAATCGTATTTCCCCCAAGGGCAACTCTGAACAAAGCTAGCCAGAGTGACACATTTTTTTTAAATTTGTAAATTTCTCACACCAGGCTTTTTTTTAATCCGATATAATTCAGTTCGGCAATAGTGAAAGTACACAGCAGAAACACGTTTTAGGCTCAAACAATTTTTCATTCTAGGCAACAAAGATTTGTATCTGGACAAGGTTTTGATGTCTAGATAAGAGTATTCTGGAGTTTCAGGCCAATTTGTGCTTGGGAAGTACATTTCCTATGATTCAAATTTTGAATAGACAGCTTTTGCAAACAAATCCATCCCCAATGATCTATGTTATTTAATTGTTTTTCTCAAAGTAACCCCATAACACAAATTACTTTGGTAATCCCGGTGAGTAACAGCCTACTAATACTAAATAATAAAATTCATATTAATAACAATAATTTATTATTGAGAGTAGTAAGAGCAGCAGCAATAATAATGCCAATAATAATGGCAATATTTCTACTACTGTTGCTGCTATTACTAGTACTATCAATAATAAGCAATTACTGAATGAGGTGAAGTATGACATGGAGAATTATTCGACTGAGGCAGGGTTATCGATAATCATGTCCGAAGCACTGTAGCCCTAAGCTAAAAACTTCATTTAAACTTCACAATATTTATGCTGTTGTAGTCATCTATCCCGATCTATATGCTTACAACAGCATAAGTATTAGGAGTGCCGGAAAAAAAAAATCGATTCACGTCTGAATCGCGATTCTTATTTATTAGCGTTCTGAATCTGTCCAAATTTTCAAGGAGCGATTTTTAAGAACACGTTTTTTCGAGCATTTCCCACCTTACTCACAACGCGGACCGTTTGTCCAGATGTGGCGTCCATCGTGAATTGTTCCAGTGAGTGGCGGCCCCAGAACTAGCTTTTAGCCTAGCTTTGACATGGATGAGGAAAAAGAAATACAGCCAGCGCCGTCTTCACTGAAGGCAA
>JAQMYF010000006.1:28363359-28376715 GCA_030014195.1 Neosilurus mollespiculum
CCCCCCCCCCCCCCCCCCCCACAAAAGCCAGCCCCCATTAGTGTGTCGTGCTGGCATCCCTCTCTTAGCGTGTAGGTTATTCAGTAGGTGATGTCACAGTGTGGAGGTCATGTGACATTATGACAAAGACAGAGGGATACAGTCAGGTCACTGCTAAGCAGTCTTTCAGTACATATGAAATCCCATAAGCGCTACAAAAAGTCCATTTTGTCTCATTTGTTGAAGTCAATAAGCAGTAAAATGTGCATTTATAAGTTGAGAAAAGTAAATTTCCATGGGATACACAGGACAGAATTTTAAATACACCCCTTTCAAACAAAATAAATGCAAAGAAACTTTTGGCTTGTAAATACCATGCAAAAGCTAAACAAAATAAACTGAGATATGAGCTAGCAAGCCAAAAAGTATTTTACTAATGTAGCCCCACCTCAACTTTGTTGAAACTCTGTTACTGAGAGAGATCAGAGAAGAACGACCAGCCTGGGCTGAAGTGACACGTCATCTATAATGGACTGAAACTGGACTCAGCACTCTGAGTGAGCTCCTCAGTTCTGACTGCTGGCTTTGACCCAGAAATAACAGCAGAAAAGACAGAGTTAAAGTCAGGAGTTTATCTATATTTCAAAATTTTTGGACGGACAAGTAAAGAATGTGCGCTGCCCCAGCTGAAAGATTTAAATATTCTGAAATACAAGAACAGGAGGAAAACAAGAACTTGTGATTTATTTCCAAAAGTGGCAGAACAGATGAACGGCGGTGGATTAAATTGAGCAAATCAGTGTTCAGTGGAAGCTCTTGAAACAGGCCGAGTTGGCAGTTTTATTTTTGTACCGTTCATCTTGTACCAAGTTTTTAAGGTGACATTTCATTGTATTAAAAGTTAGATTAAGTTAAACCATTTATAAGTTATTTAATTTTACATTAGCATTCAAAATTGGTTTGTTGAAAAATGACCGTATACCCAAGACAATTACATGATAAAGTTGTAACAAGTGAAGACTGTAATCTTTTTCATTCACTTTACAATCTCAAACTAGTTTTTTTGAATGATGCATGTACTGGAAGCCCTGGTTAGAAGAGAGAGAGAACATACAGAAAACATCTCTCTCCAAATAAATAAATAAATAAATAGATAGATAGATAGATAGATAGATAGATAGATAGATAGATAGATAGTTCCAATCCACAGCTCAACATGGGACCAATCTGCCACCAGTCATTTCCTTTGTTTTGTCTGTAATGTAATACAGCTTAGGTGAGCTATAATCAAAGCTCGACTTACCTGTGCATGGAATTGTACTGCATGGAATTGTACTGAGTAACTCAAAGCTTTACAACCACGGTGAGGGGAAAGCATCTCAGCATACAAAACACACCAAACCATGAGGTGACTGATGTCCAACTGCAGAAGACCACATCAAAACAAAAACCTGAGGCTGTCATGGACGTATACACACAATAATAACCCGACAAAACGAGCAACACCCTTTAGCCCATGCACCACATTATAAAAGGTCCCAACATGGACACCAAAAATGGTGATGATCAGTGACAGCGTTTCTGAGTTAATGCGCAGAAGGTAAATTCAAGATGGCAGCCGTGGTATCCATGTTGGATACTGGAACGTGACAAAAACACAGTCTCAACATCCACACCAATTTTTTTTTACTGAACGGTGAGGACGTTTTTGAGTTGGTGCAAATTCAAGATGGCAACTGTGGCAGCCATACTTGATACCCGACCGTGACACTGTAGGCATGGGTAGTCACTCAGTCCCAACGTCCACACCAAAAATTGGGATGATAGGTGATGGCATTTCAGTTAGTGCATGGAATGCAACTACAGGGACCATTGCACGCGATGACCTAAAACCTGGACAGGTGAAGACTGGACTCCAGGTGACACCATCCCAATTGCCAATCATTCAGTTTTGTTTGTTTTTCACACCACTGGGTGTAAACCCTAGAGACTGGGGTGTGAAGATCCAGAGTGATCAGTATAACCTTATGAATTACTCATGAACTGGCCTATTTGAGTAACCATGCCACGGTTCAAGGCAGAGATCACACTTTTTCCCGTTGTGAGGTTCGATGTAAGCATTACTTGAAGCTCTTAATTTGCGTTTGCTCTGCACAGCAGCCACATGATTGGGTGATAAGATAACTGCATGCATGCGCAGGTGTTGTTAAAGTGGATGGTGAGTAAGTATTGTATGATTGCGGTAAGAAAATTAATGGAGAACATTTCCCTGTTCTCTTTACTGTACAAAAGCCATGTACAGGATAATTGGTAAGAACCCGCGGGGTGTGGCCATGCTACTTTCAGGCACGTTTCATGCAGGACGCTTTAAATTTTTCGCCAAATTCAAACCCAACAGCTTTGACTAAATCACTGCAGGGTTGGCATTACAGAAATGCCTTGGCGAGCTCAAGAGATCCATGATCTGAACCCATACATCTCCCAATCTATATCAAGCTCAAAACCAGTTCCGCCGAGACTTGTTCCTAAAGAAGTTTTGGTGAGATGGATTCTGCAGAACCGATCTTGTGTTTGCAATGTGGACTCGAGACTCGAAATGAAGTGACCCTACCGAGTACGGAAATGCGCAAAGCAGGTAAACAAGCAGCAAGGCTTATTATACAGGTGAAAGGAAAGCTAAACCCCTCACACCTGAGAACTTTGCAAGAAATTCATCATCCCGGTGAGGAAGACGAATAACAGCCGTACTTTAGATAAATCCTGATATGTAGTTGACCAGATCATTATATAAGGCTGCTGAGGAATGGCATCTTATAATGGTATGAGTAGATCCTATTACTTCTAATGGACATATTTGGACCTTTATTAGATCCAACTAGATGCCCACGGTGGGGGAATTGAACCAGCCACTACCTAGCTATTATAAACAACTGGCAGCCATTTTCTTGACCTTGAACTTGACCTACAATGACCTTTACATACTCACTGACATTTGACAGTGGTATGTCAAGCAGTTATTAATATAGAGGTATGCATATCCACAAGAAAATTATAAAGACAGATAGATGTTACTGTTTATTAGTGTGCACATTAATTTTTCAATTATAGAAAGAGCCACATACGGGTTTGGTAGTTGGGTGTCTACATATTTTTGGTCTTGTGGTGCATGCGCTACACTAGTAAACGCAAACGGCTGCTTTGTGAAGGTCGTAGTCTTTCCTTTTATGTCTGTGTTACTTCTGTTCATTTATTCAAAGTAACTGACAAGTACCAGGAAAAAAAAAAGAAAAAAAAAAACAGCTAAACTTGCACAGGAACAGTGGCTGCCGTCGCATAATGCTTTCCCATAAATGCACTGTTTCACGTTTAGTGAGCATTCCGTTCAGGTCCGGTTTCAGTAGTTTGGGCGCACTGATAGTTTTAAGTTTAGTAGTTACCAGTGATCTTGTATACAATTCCGCAGGTTTAGATGTGGACCAACCCTAAAACCAACTTGAACTGAACTAGACGTGGTCAGGGCCAATTAGGCCCAAGTCAGCTACTGCAGAAAAGTGGCAGGACGGAGCAGTTTGTGCTGTTCAATAAAACATTAGTGTACATTAAGGGTGGAGACGCAGTTGCTGTAAACAACCTGCTGAGTGGAACATAAATTGTTCACATACTTGCCCGTGTACTTAGGTGTTACTGGAAGATTCCACCAGAAAAGACTGTATGCCCCTAATGCCCCACCATTCAAGTGCATATAGCAAACTGCGAATGTACAGCGGTAATTTTGGAGGATGTGTACAACCGTGAACACAGGTGACAAGACACGAACATATAGTCAAAAGCAAGTGTATTTTCACCACGACTAGCCTATCAGCGTCAATTAATATATTTTTAATAAATAAATAAATAATGATAATTAAAAAAAAAAAAAAAAACACCCCCACACAACTGAGTTCATATTTTTAGCATTTGCGATAATGACGCACAGCCAATTTCCTCAAAAAGAACCAAACCTCAAAATGATTCAAAATCACTTCAACCTGATTAATGAAAGCAGGTAACTCAAAACAAAGTAAATTCATTTGAGAAATCTGCTTTCTGCCCCCTCAGGATACGTTTCAGACATGTAGGCCGAATGAAAATAGTGAACACGACGTGAGAACTTAGAAAGGACATAAAACATGTTAATCTGAATACACAGAGACGTTTAAAATATGGGAAGAATGCTGTACATCAGACATGATGGTATAAATAACAGCTCAAACTGCACTGACAGCCATGACAAAAAGCCCAAACGTTGATAAACTCACAACTAGCCAAGGTTTCTTCTAGTGTTGGGAAGAATGAGCCAGACCTCGAGTAATTTATCAATAAGAGTGATTTCCAAATTATTTCAGTATAAACACTACGGCTAGAGTTACTCATTCAAAACATGCATCACTTTTGAGCATGTTTTCATTAGCAAAAAACAAAATCGTACTTCTACATGTCTACGTTGCAGCTCTGAATGTTCACTTACTGGTATGTCGTGTTTACTGTGCATTGTTCAAGGGAACGTTCCTATTTCTATCTCCACAAACAACACAATCCTCTTTAAATTACAAATAAAATGACTTGAGTCGGCTCGATGAGTCACTCAAACCGACCTCCGATAACTTGAGCACATTGTACATTGCTAACTCCGAAAACTACATTAAACATGACGGTATGAATAAATGCTCAAACTGCCCTGACAAAGGGCTAACAAATTAAATCCAGAAGAAAACTGTATCTTGCCCCATTTAACTGTATTCTGCCCAATTCAAGATCAAGAACAAGACACCGACATCCGGTGTCGGTATTGGTGTCCACTTAAACAAATCAACGGACCAGACATCATGTGCAAGATGCCAGAGACAATTAGATGGAAAATTGAGATAGTGGTAGCTCAATAGTTATTGCTCCGAAGGTTGGCGGTTCAAGCCCCGGTACCACCAAGCTGCCACTGGCCTCGATTGCTCAGTTGTGAAAAAAATGATATGCAAGTTGCTCTGTATAAGGGCATCTGCCAAATGGAATAAATATAAATGCAAGAACATCGATTACATTTTCGAATTAATCAGCAAAACAGAAATTCGAAACGGCAGCTGTGGTGTCCCTACTGGACATCACACAGCAACAAAAATCGATAGGCTCGTGTAGTCACCCAGCCCGAACATCCTCACCAAAAACGGTGATAATCAGTCATGGCACGTATGAACTAGTGCGTGGAATACAAATTCAAGATGGCCACCACATCGGATATCAGACGGCGACCAAAAAAGTGGTTAGGCTTACGTAGTCACCCAGTTCCAACATCCTCACCAAAATAACTACTGGGGAATGTGTCCGAGTTAGATTGCAACCGTGCGTTACCATACCCCTTACACCCACTGGGCTGATGGGTAATAACACACAGCAGGAATTTCAGCAACTGGTGAGCAGATTTATCAGTACAACACGGTGCAGACAGACGGAGTTGGAGATTAAAGCACTGATGTGGCAGTAACGACTTTATCATAAATCTTTATAATATAAAGGGGGGGGGGGGGTTGGTGTTTTAGTGAGGGTGGGGGGTGTCATGTATGAACTGGTCTACATATCTGTGCATTCATATGAGATGTGAAACACATGCCAGGTACAGTATGATCATATAAAGGTAAATACTTCTGGGAAGGAAAAAAAAAAAAAACATCAACCTGTTTTTAATTGTTACATAACAGTTAAGGATTTTTTTCCTGCAAGGGGCATGCTACTGAAAGGAATATTTAACAATAAATGAGCTGAATCAGTGTGAGGGCCAGCAGAAACCCCTCCTGTGGGCTAAATCAATGGCATGCTAATATCTCGGAGAAGGGAAGCTGAGGAGAAACAGCTCCAGAACGCCATCTTGTTCTCAGCCGCTTCTCGTTTCTTCTCATCTGCGGCTCCTCTGGATAACCAGACGTGGAAAGAACACTGCCATCTTTAAAACACATATATATGTATGACAGTTTTATTTTAATTTAATTTGAGGCAAGCCCGATCTGATCTGCTCCTGTGTATTAATACCGATCATCACGGTATTTCCTCCGAATTCAGTTAAAGTCGCTCTAAAAAGGCCATGTCCGTCCCAACATGGTGGTCATGAGAAGCGATCGTTTTGGGACGGATCCGTGAAACGAACCGTAGATCTCTGTAGATGTATCACACTGGTGTGGTGTGTGTGTGCAGCTACACCCGGAGAGGCCTTCACCTCAAAGAACCAGCCGATCCGATTCACTCGATAAAAGCAGAGGCGTTTCACCCAACACTTCCCAGTTTAAACGGTTCCAGCTAAAACTCGGACACCAATACAATGCTGTCCAGTTTAACGGGGTGGTACATCTTCGTGCACTTGCATTATTGAGCAGAACAAGCGTCGGCGACAGCGAAAAGGCGAGCCCGGCGGATTTTGACCGCTAACCTGCTAACTTCAGGTGAAAACACACCAACCGAAAACACCAGACGTTTACAAAAACACAACGAGCACGGGGTTCGTATTCATATCGCGAATTTATCGACTTAAAATTGTAACCCAAGCCCCCAGACAAGCCAAACAAACCTAGCTTTTCAGTCAAACATGAGGATATGCCAGCAGTGTTAGCTTTCTTAGCTACAGTGGCTAATCAGCCAGCTAGCAGTCTTCCAGGCTACCACGGTAACAAGAGAAGGGAGCCAAGAGACACCGTGTAACAGGATATACAACATTTCTGTTTAACACGACCCAACAAACATGCTATATATATATACATAAACATATATAAATATAAATGTAGTGCATGTTTATTTGTTAACATTCTTATTTTAGAGTTAAGCGTGGAAAACCTAGCTGAAAGCGGTCCAGTTGGCCGCAGATAAAAGTCAAAGGCCTGAGAATCTTTTTTTTGAGAAGATGCTGTTTTTGATGAACACACTGGTGTCCGTCTGTACAAAACGATAAAATCCCCTGCTTGGAGAAAAGAACTGACAATGAGAAATGTATTTGGTTTGCGGTCAGGCAGACATTGGCTCATTTCCCTGCCGTTTTTGCCTGTATGCAAACTGGTCGGCTAGCTAACTGTTCGATTACACCCCACCCCCGTTCACTACAACCCAGTCATTACTGCTAGTAAAATACACCTCGCGGTATCACATTTCAGTCCCCGAGTCAACATTAAACCCATATTAAAATGGCATACCTGTATTCAGTCGTAGTTGTTCTCGCTTTAAATGGCATTGACCGAAAGAAAACACCGTGTTTCTGTCAAATCCACGCATCAACGAACAAGAACAAGCTAGCTCGCTAAGCTAACTAGCCTCAGTCGGAGGAGCGGCGCTTCACTAATGAGTTCGGCTGTGAAATAACTCGATGCAGAAGGCGAGGATTAAAACGCCGCGTTGAGAAGGTGGCAACCAGATTGCTCAACTGCAACGTCGGTTTTTATTTGTCCTTTAAGTCCGTGAGCCAATTTTGGTCCAGGGTGTGAATCCGACGGCCGCCACTTCCCGTTGCTTTTCCTTCAAGGAACACTTTTCTCCAGTTGTACTTCTCATCCGGCCATCAGAAACAGAGATGGGCGCGGTGACCCTGCAGTCCGACTCAGGAAACCCCGCGCACGCTCGCTCTCGCTCATATACACATAGATACATACATACACACACCAACACCACTGCACTCTGCGTGCTGCTGAGGGTACACGGTCAGGGCTATCAAACTCACTGAAACATCATTAACACCGACAATAGTACAACGGACATAAAATACATGTATCCAGTACTGACAGAAATACTGAAACAACAATACAATTACTTTTAGAAAATACTGACATATATCCACCCATACTGACAGAAATACTGAAACAACAATACAATTACTGATGGAAAATCATTTATCCACCAATACTGACAGAAATACTGAAACAACACTGCCATTTCTGTTAGAAAATATTGACATTTATCCACCAAAATTGACAGAAATGCTGAAACAATAGTGCCATTACTGATAGAAAATACTGAAATATATCCACCAGTACTCACAGAAATACTGAAAGAACATTGTCATTACTGATAGACAATACTGACATTTATCTGCTAGTACGGACAAAAATACCGAAACAACACTGCCATTACTGATATAAAATACTGACATTTATCCACCAGTACTGGCAGTAATGCTAAAACAACACAGCCATTACAGATATAAAATACATTAATAGTTCTGACAGTACTGACAGAAATACTGAAACAACACTGACATTACTGATAGAAAATACTGACACATATACACCATTACTGACAGAAACACTGAAACAACACTGCCATTACTGGTAGAAAACACTGACATATATCCGCCAGTACTGACAGAAATACTGACACAACACTGCCATTACTGATAGAAAATACATAAATATATCCACCAGTGCTGACAGAAATACTGAAACAATAGTGCCATTACTGGTAGAAAATACTGAAATATATCCACCAGTACTGACAGAAATACTGAAACAACACTGCCATTACTGATAGAAAATACTGACAATTATCTGACAGTACTGACAGAAATACTGAAACAACACTGCCATTTCTGTTAGAAAATACTGATATATATCCGCCAGTACTGATAGAAATACTGACACAACACTGCCATTACTGGTAGAAAATACTGAAAAATATCCACCAGTGCTGACAGAAATACTGAAACAACACTGCCATTACTGATAAAAAAATACTGACACATATACACCAGTACTGACAGAAATACTGAAACAACACTGCCATTTCTGTTAGAAAATACTGACATATATCCGCCAATACTGACAGAAATACTGACACAACACTGCCATTACTGATAGAAAATACATAAATATATCCACCAGTGCTGACAGAAATACTGAAACACCACTGCCATTTCTGATAAAAATTACTGACATATATTCACCAGTATTGACAGAAATACTGAAACAACACTGCCATTACTGATATAAAATACTGACATTTATCCACCAGTACTGAGATAAATACTGAAACAACACTGCCATTACTGATAGGAAATACATTAATATTTCTGACAGTACTGACAGAAATACTGAAACAACACTGTCATTACTGATAGAAAATACTGACATTCATCCGCCAGTAATGACAGAAATACTGAAACAACACTGCCATTACTGATACAAAATACTGACATTCATCCACCAGTACTGACAGAAATATTGAAACAATTGTGCCATTTCTGATAGAAATTACTGACATTTATCCGCCAGTACTGATGGAAATACTGAAACAACACTGCCATTACTGATAGGAAATTCTGACATTTATCCCCCAGTACTGACAGAAATACTGAAACAACACTGCCATTACTAATAGACAATACTGACATTTATCCAGCAGTACTGGCAGAAATACTAAAACAACCCTGCCATTCCTGATAAAAAATACTGACATTTATCCATCAGTACTGACAGAAATAAAGAAATAATAGTGCCATAACTGATAGAAAATACTGACATATATCTGCCAGTACTGACAGAAATACTGACATAAATCTGCCAGCAATAGCAGAAATACAGAAACAACACTGCCATTACTGATCGAAAATACTGAAATTTATCTGTCAGTTCTGACAGAAATACTGAAACAACAGTGCCATTACTGATCGAAAATACTGACCTATATCTGCCAGTACTGACAGAAATACTGACCTATATCCACCAGCCATTACTGATAGACAATACTGCCATTTATTCAGCAGTACTGACAGAAATACTGAAACAACACTGCCATTTCTGACAGACAATACTGACATTTATCCACCAGTATTGACAGAAATACTGAAATAATAGTGCCATTACTTATCGAAAATACTGAAATATATCTGCCAGTACTGATAGAAATACTGAACAAACACTGCCATTACGGATAGAAAATACTGACATATATCCAGCTGTACTGACAGAAATACTTAATGAACACTGTCATTTCTGATAGAAAATATTGACATTTATCCACCAGTACTGACAGAAATACTGAAACAACAATGCCATTGCTGATAGTAAATGCTGACATATATCCACCAGTACTCACAGAAATACTGAAACCACACTGCCATTTCTGATAGAAAAGACTAACATTTATCCACCAGTACTCACAGAAATACTGAAACAACACTGCCATTACTGATAGGAAATTCTGACATTTATCCCCCAGTACTGACAGAAATACTGAAACAACACTGCCATTACTGATAGAAAATATTAACATTTATCCACCAGCACTGACAGAAATGCTGAAACAATAGTGCCATTACTGATAGAAAATACTGAAATATATCCACCGGTATACACAGAAATACTGAAACAACATTGTCATGACTGATAGAACATACTGACACTTTTCAAGCAGTACTGATAGAAATACTGAAACAACAATGCCATTACTGATAGACAATACTGACATTTATCCAGCAGTACTGATAGAAATACCGAAACAACACTGCCATTCTGATAAAAAATACTGACATATAGCCAGCAGTACTGACAGAAATACTCAAACAACACTGCCAGTACTTATAGAAAATACTGACATATATCCAGCAGTACTAACAGAAATACTGAAACAACACTGCCATTACTTACAAAAAATACTGATATATATTCACCAGTACCGACCAAAATACAAAAATAATAGTGCCATCACTGATAGAAAATACTGACATATATCCACCCGTACTGACAGAAATACTAAAAGAACACTTCAATTACTGATAGAAAATACTGACATTTATCCACCAGTACTGACAGAAATACTGAAACAACACTGCCATTACTGATAGAAAATACTGACATTTATTTGACAGTTCTGACAGAAATACTGAAACAACACTGCCATTACTGACAGAAAATACTGACATATATCCAATAGTACTGAAAGAAATTCTGAAACAACATGGCCATTACTGAGAGAAAATAGTGACATTTATTCACCAGTACTGGCAGAAATACTGAAACAACACTGCCATGGCTGATAGAAAATACTGACATTTATCTAGCAGTACTGGCAGAAATACTGGAACAACGCTGCCATTACTGGTAGAAAATGCTAACATATATCCAGCAGTACTGACAGAAATACTAAAACAACAATGCCATCACTGATAGAAAATACTGAAATATATCCACCTGCACTGACAGAAATACTGAACCAACACTGCCATTCCTGATAGAAAATACTGACATATATCCACCCATACTGACAGAAATACTGAAACAACACTGCCATTACTGATAAAAAATACTGAAACATTTATCTGACAGTACTGACAGAAATACTGAAACAACATTGCCATTTCTGTTAAAAAATACTGACATTTATCCACCAGTACTGACAGAAATACTGAAACAACGCTGCCATTCTGATAGAAAATACTGACATATAGCCAGCAGTACTGACAGAAATACTCAAACAACACTGCCAGTACTTATAGAAAATACTGACATATATCCAGCAGTACTAACAGAAATACTGAAACAACACTGCCATTACTTACAAAAAATACTGATATATATTCACCAGTACCGACCAAAATACAAAAATAATAGTGCCATCACTGATAGAAAATACTGACATATATCCACCCGTACTGACAGAAATACTAAAAGAACACTTCAATTACTGATAGAAAATACTGACATTTATCCACCAGTACTGACAGAAATACTGAAACAACACTGCCATTACTGATAGAAAATACTGACATTTATTTGACAGTTCTGACAGAAATACTGAAACAACACTGCCATTACTGACAGAAAATACTGACATATATCCAATAGTACTGAAAGAAATTCTGAAACAACATGGCCATTACTGAGAGAAAATAGTGACATTTATTCACCAGTACTGGCAGAAATACTGAAACAACACTGCCATGGCTGATAGAAAATACTGACATTTATCTAGCAGTACTGGCAGAAATACTGGAACAACGCTGCCATTACTGGTAGAAAATGCTAACATATATCCAGCAGTACTGACAGAAATACTAAAACAACAATGCCATCACTGATAGAAAATACTGAAATATATCCACCTGCACTGACAGAAATACTGAACCAACACTGCCATTCCTGATAGAAAATACTGACATATATCCACCCATACTGACAGAAATACTGAAACAACACTGCCATTACTGATAAAAAATACTGAAACATTTATCTGACAGTACTGACAGAAATACTGAAACAACATTGCCATTTCTGTTAAAAAATACTGACATTTATCCACCAGTACTGACAGAAATACTGAAACAACACTGCCATTACTAATATAAAATACTGACATTTATCCACCAGTACTGAGATAAATACTGAAACAACACTGCCATTAATACTAGAAAATACATTAATACTTCTGACAGTACTGACAGAAATACTGAAAAAACACTGCCATTAATGATAGAAAATACTGACATTTATCTGACCTCACTGACAGAAATATTGAAACAACACGGTCATTACTGACAGAAAATACAGACATTTATTTGACAGCACTGACAGAAATACTGAAACAACACTGCCATTTCTGTTAAAAAATACTGACCTATATCCGCCAGTACTGACAGAAATACTGAAACAACACTGCCATTAATGATAGAAAATACTGACATTTATCCACCAGTACTGACAGAAATACTGAAACAATACAGCCATTACTAATAGAAAACACTGACATATATCCACCAGTACTGAGAGAAATACTTAAAGAACACTGCCATTACTGATAGATAATATTAACATTTTTCCACCAGAAGTGACAGAAATACTTAAAGAACACTGTCATTTCTAATAGAAAATATTGACATTTATCCATCAGTACTGACAGAAATACTGAAACAACAATGCCATTGCTGATAGTAAATGCTGACATGTATATCCACCAGTACTCACAGAAATACTGAAACAACACTGCCATTTCTGATAGAAAATACTGACATTTATCTGTCAATACTGATAGAAATACTGAAACAACACTGCCATTACTGATAGAAAATACGGACATATATCCACCAGTTCTGACAGAAATACTGAAACATCAGTGCCATTACTGATAGAAAATACTGACATTCATCTGACAGTATTGACAGAAATACTGAAACAACACTGCCATGGCTGATAGAAAATACTGACATTCATCTGCCAGTACTGACAGAAATACTGAAACAACACTGCAATCAAATATAGAAAATGCCGACATATATGTGCCAGTACTGACAGAAATACTGAAACAACAGTGCCATTACTGATAGAAAATACTGACATTCATCTGACAGTATTGACAGAAATACTGAAACAACACTGCCATGGC
>JAQMYF010000006.1:28380709-28407330 GCA_030014195.1 Neosilurus mollespiculum
CCATATGAGTGCACCACATCCCCAGACAACCACATTTACAGTGGTTTGCAAAAGTATTCACCCCCTTGGCATTTTCCCTATTTTGTTGCCTTACAACCTGTAATCTAAATATATTTCTTTGATTTTATGTAATGGATGTGGACAAACCAGTCAAAATTACTGAAGTGAAATCAAAATATGTATTAAAATATGTATTAAAAAATATTGTATGTATAAAAAAAAAAGGAAAAGAGGTATTTGTATATATACAGCCCCTTTGCTATAAAAGCCCCTAAATAGGATCGAGTGCAACCAAATATACGGTCTCAACCATACGGTCTAAATCAGATCCCAGTAAAATACCCATGATTTATGATTTATCACTGATGCTAAATGTACTCAAACAACTCCACTTTGGCAAAATATTTTTCCAGTTTGACCCACTTACAATCTTGTGCACAACAAAGAGGACTGATGGCAGCCCACTCTTGCATAATCAGTGCTTGGAGTTTGTCAGAATTTGTGGGTTTTTGTTTGTTCACCCACCTCTTGAGAATTGACCACAAGTTCTCAATGGGATTGAGATCTGGGGAGTTTCCTGGCCATGGAACAAAATCTTTAATGTTTTGTTCCCCGAGCCAATTAGTTATCACTTTTGCCTTATGGCAAGGTGTTTCATCATGCTGGAAAAAGCATTGTTCATCACCAAACTGTTCTTGGATGGTTGGGAGGATGTTTTGGTACCATTCTTTATTCATGGCTGTGTGCTTAGGCAAAACTGGAAGTGAGCCCACTCCCTTGGCTGAGAAGCAACCCCATACATGAATGGTCTCAGGATGTTTTACTGTTGGCATGACACATGACTGATGGTAGTGCTCAGTTTTTCTTCTCCGGACAAGCCTTTTTCTGGATGCCTCAAACAGTCGGAAAGGGGATTAATCAGAGAAAATGACTTTACCCCAGTCCTTAGCAGTTCACTCCCTGTATGTTTTGCAGAATATCAGTCTGTCCCACATGTTTTTCCTGGAGAGAAGTGGCTTTTTTGCAGCCCTTTGTGACACCAGAGGGTGTGCAGATGCTCACTATGTGTGCAGATGCACTCCCTCCTGCCTGCTGCCATTCCTGAGCAAGCTCTGCACTGGTCGTGCCCCGATCCTAAAGCTAAATGAACTTTAGGAGATGGTCCTGGTGCTTGTTGGACTTTCTTGGGCACCATGACGCCTTCTTCAGAAGAATTGATTATTGATTTTATTCTATTGATTCTATTGATTATAGTTCTTGATAATCCGATAATTGGTTGATTTAGATGTAATCTTGCCTGTGAAGCCCTTTTTGTGCAAAGCAATGATGACAGCATGTGGTTCCTTGCAGGTAATCATGGTTAACAGAGGAAGAACAATGGGTTCAAGCACCAACCTCCTTTTAAAGCTTCCAGTCTGTTATTCTAACTCAGTCAGCATTAAAGAATGGTCTCCAGCCTTGGCCTCATCACTCTCATCTTTGTTAGTGAGAGAATCACTGACATTTACATTTACATTTACAGCATTTGGCAGACGCTCATTCATTTTTATACAACTGATCAATTGAGGGTTTAGGGCCTTGCTCAAGGGCCCAACAGTGGTGATAGTGGAGATTGAACTGCTGACCTAAGGATCAGTAACCCATCGCCTTAACCACTAAGGGAACCTGCACTGACATGATAGCCTAATGGTTAGAGAAGCAGGTTTGGGACCAAAAGGAAGCTGGTTTAATTCCTGAACCAGCAGGAAAAACGTGTGGTGGTGGAGGACTGAGCTCCACCTTCCCTTCCTCCACCTTCATGAATGAAGTGACCTTGAGCAAGGCACCTAACCCCCAACTGCTCTCCGGGGGCTGCAATGTGTGTGTTAATGTGTGGGTTAAATGCGGAGAAAATAATTTTCCATGTGGTATTAATAGAGTATATAAAAATCAAAATGATGTCAGGTGGTCCTTTTGCGGCAGGGCTGAAATGCAGTTAAAAGGTTTTTTGGGATTAAATTCATTGTCATGGCAAAGAGGGACTTTTTCAGGGACTTTTAATACATCTAAGCACTCTTCATTACATTCTGGAGTATATGCTAATTGGCATCATAAAAACTGGGGCAACAGACTTTGTGAAAATTTATATTTGTGTCATTCTCAAAACTTTTGGCCACGGGGGTAAGATCTTCCAGCGTATGGGTGAAGTGACAGACAGACTGAACCTTCCACTGCTTTGACTACGAGTATCGAGTCACAATCTAGATTTGTTTACAGACCCTTTTTACAAAACTGACTAACTTGCATTTTCATTCATTTCATAATGATTTATTCACACTACCAAGAAATTGGATATGACAATAAACTGTGGAATACATAGTCCACAATCTATGGTTAGGAAAAAAGTCCTATGTCTGTAAGAAAAGAATGACACCTAAGACTTCTTTCTATAAAATGTAATTTAATTCATTCATCTTCTATGCCGCTTATTCCTAATTAGGGTCACAGGGAGGCTGGCGCCCATCTCAGCTGACTCTGGGTGAAGGCGGGGTACACCCTGTACAGCTTTCGAGACCATTGCAGGGCCAAAACACATACATCCATTCACACTCACTCTCACACCTAGGTGCAGTTTGGGACAGCCAATTAGCCTACTGTGCATGTTTTTGGACTGGGGGAGGAAACCGGAGTACCTGGCAAGCACGGGGAAAACATGCAAACTCCACACAGAAACTGCCAAGCCCAAGAGTCGAATCCAGGACATTCTTGCTGTGAGGCAGACATGCTATCCACTGCACCACTGTGATGCCCTTAAAATCTTATTTCTTTCATATGAAAAATAAACATCTAACAGAAGCTATAACCATAAAAATGATTACATGATTCTGCTTAAGTCCTGTTTAAAGTACAGAAGTGCACAAAGGAACCCTAGGCTTAGTGTAAGGCCATGGTGTTTGCAAAATGGCATAGATGTATGTAAATCTTAATGTGTGGGGTTGGCCCGTAGAGGAGCAAGTGGCGCAACAGCTATCACTGCTGATCCCCATACTCCTGGCTGCAATACACAGACTTCAAGTGGGCAGTCCCCTAGTGAGTTGTCCACTCCCCAGAATAGCACTGACATCGCTTTCTGTTGCTGGGGCTTTATAAAGCTGGCCAGCCATTCATGTTCGCCCAGCAGCTTGAGGAGGCCTGGCAGAAGTGGCTGCTGCCAACAACAATGCACACCCAACTGAGCTTACTAAAAAGGGGACACCAGATCCAGCAATATGGATGGAGTCGTGCAGACAGGCTTTTAGGACTGTTAACATGTTGCAGATGGACTGGGGGCCATTTTGTCCCAGGTGGTGGAGGAGCACCCTATGCTAGACATTATCAGGAAGCCCTACAAGAGAGATAGTATGTATAGCATGATAGGAAAGGAGTACCTGGCCATCAGGTGGGTTATGCTCACCCTCTGGTATTTCCTCCTGGGGCACCCTTTTACCTCAGATCATGCCCTTTTTAATGGCTCCACCACATGAAAGATGCCAGTGCATGGATCACTTGTTGGTATCTTACTTTACAGCCATTAAAGTTTGAGATGGTCCACAGGCAGGGGGTGCAGATGCTGGTACATGATTATATGTCCTGCCGTGGGCGTGGGAGGTGGCAGACAGCTCCACCTCTCCTACCTGATTACTGCCAGTGCTCCACTCTTTTGAATGTTCTTTTGGGTGTTTTTTTGGGTCTCACATTTCGAAAGACCATAGCACTGGCAGTAATGAGGTGGGAGAGGTGGTGCTAGGGTCTGTTGGTAGCCTTACCCCAACCATCCACAGTTGGTAAGGTGTTTTCGGGAGCACACCATGTGTGTGTTGCCATGTGGAGGGCCTTTTGTAGATGTTTTGGTATTTCACAAAAATAAAACATTCCAGATGGGAAAACCATCTTGCAGTGGATTGAGAATTTGAGGACAACAGGCTCAGCTTTCTAAAGAACATCACATGGTTGACCTAGTGGTGCTCGTATGCCTGAGAATTTTGAAGCATTGAGGCAATCTGTTGTGCATTCTTACATCTACAGCATTTGGCATAAACTCTTATCCAGAGCGATGTCTTCGGGATGTTCTGCACAGAAGCATGCTTAAGCTGTAGGAATTTGCCAGGAAAATTGCAAGGAGAATCTTACACAAAGACCTCCACTTTCATCTGTAAAAAATTATGGTTGTGCAAGCACTCAATGTTAAAGAATAAATAAGCCACAGGGAATTATGCGTGAAAATTCTGCAATGTCTTCCGAAAGATGCTGCTCTCTTGTGCAGTGACGAAGCCCATTTTCCTTTGAGTGGGTGAGTAAATAAACCAAATTTTTACTACTGGTCAGAAGACAGCCCTCGCATGCTGCTTGAAAGACTGCTGCACTCTGAGCGAGTTACTATGTGGTGCAATGTTTGAGTTGTGAATCCTTATTTCTTTGAAGAGAGTGGTGTAACTCTTACTCTAACTTCTGACTGTTACATTGATTTGCTTGAAAAACTTCTAAGACCACAACACAACACCTTAATCTTTAAGAACTCACTGTGCGGTTTTAGTAAGATGGAGCTATGGCATACAAACAGCTCAAAGATCGTTGGAAGTGATGAGGGAAATGTTTCCGGATCGGGTGATCTCGTTGGGTGATGTTGAGTGGCGTGCCCATTCCGCTGACCTCATCCCTCAAAATCACATCCAAGAGTGTATAGACAATGACAGCCACCATTTGGAGGATGATCATCTTTAAAACATGATCCATATAAACTTGTTATTTGTTTATTTGTTTATTCAGACCCCCATTAATCACCACTGCATAGCTTGCTAGTGAACTTTATTAAACAAACAAACTTTCATCATAAATTTTCTGAACTACTCAATCCCAGTAAGGGTTGCGGTGAGGCTGGCGCCCATCAACGAACAAACTTTACCAAACTAAAGCAAGGAGCAAACTCAAGAATGCTATATTTATGTTTTTATTTACAGTGCAAGTACAAATTAATAGTATATAATAAGCTATATCACAAGAAAAAACACTACAAGCAGCAGTTACTTGCTAAACATTCATGTCCAACTAAACTTGACATGCTTCAATGAGGCTGTAAATCAAAAAGAGGTTCCAGACACTTTGACAGTTCCTTCAGTCATCATGCAGCATCCCGGATTCCTGACCCGCCCACTCTTCATGGGAGGCTGAGCTTTTTTAAAGCTTTTTTCCAATGAACGTCTCACCTTGCTGCACTGTAAGTAGAGTGTATGTTGATTGCCATAGAACTTTAGAGAATTTGAATTCAGTGGACTTTAGTGACATTTTAGAGGAAGCAGAGCTTCCCTTATAGTCTTAGGGAAACTGGCACTGGATAGTAGACATTAGTCCTAGTGGATAATACATTAATCAAAATGATAGACACTCACATTTGTCACCAACACTTGGAGCAGGTGACGTCATCATGGCCATGCAAAAATGGAAATATAAAACATAAAGATCTCATTTTAGCTTGCTTTTCTTATGTTTCCATGTAGTATATACTAAAATATTTACAGAGTGCAGTTCTCTTACATTTCCATATTGTACTGTATATACTAAAATTCTGAATGAGGAAAAAAAAAGCAATTACCCATTGCTTATGCTCTGCTAGCAGAGCGCCTGGAGCTCACATGACCTGCCTGTCATGTAACACTCTGTTGAAGAAATAATGAAAAAAATATTGGAAAAACTAGGACTGCAGTAAAATATATTTCATTTACTAAATATAACAACAAATAGCAATTTGTTGAACATAGCTTTAGAACGTCACACTATCTAAATTATCAAAAATTTTGGCAAAGAATGTCAAAATGTCAATGACAAAAATGTTCCACAAATCTGGCTTGTATGGGAGGGTTGCAAAAAAAGCTACTCCCCTAATATTGAAGAAGGTATGTGGAAAAATCTGTCAAATTATTTGGTCCCAATACCAAAGAGTATATCTTGTGGAAAGACAATACAGCTTACATCGCAAAGAATACCATACCTACAGTAAAACATGGTTGCCGTGTCCTGTTTTGGGGTGTTTCTCTGCAGCAGGGACTGGGGCAATTTTCAGGATAGAAGTTAAAATGAATGGGGTGAAAAAACTTTACTTGAACCATATTGAAAAATCTGTGGAATGACTTGAAGTTCCACCAATGGTCCTCATCTTATTTCATTGAGCTTGAACAGTTCTGTAAAGTAAAGTGGTTACACAGCAGTCTAGATGTGCAAAATTCGTGGATAAGTAACCCAACAGACTCATGGCTGTAATCAAACGAAAAGGTGGTTTGACAAAGTACTGACATGGGCGGTAATCCTTTAACCATCTCAGTCATTCTGTTATGTGAACTGTTGCTATGAAATCTTATACTTGGGTATTATGAGTTGCAGTAACAGTAGAAATTGTTCCACTAAGCGTTAAAAACATTTCTCTCATTACTCACTGACTCATTTGCCAAATTACTTAGGGTCACGGGGAGCCCGGAGTCTATCTCAGCTGACTCTGGGCAAAGGCGGGGTACACCCTGAACAGTTCGCCAGACCATCGCAGGGCCAATACACGCACACAACCATTCACACTCAAACCTAGGATCAATTTAGAACAATTAGCCTAATGTGAATGTCTTTGGACTGTGAAACAGAGGTACCCGGAGGAAGCCCATGCAAGCATGGGGAAAACATGCAAACTCCACAAAGAAATGCCTGAGCCTGGGACTCGAACTCAGGACCTTTTTGCTGTGAGGTGGAGGTGCTAACCACCACACCACTGCTGCTCAAAACGTTGATGAGGTTAACGTGATGAAATAATTTTAATAATGATGGCTGAAGATGGTATGAATTGTAAACAGAAAACTATTAATGTGTATATATATCCCCTTTTTGGTATATTACCTAGTCGATGCTGGCTTGGGAGAGAGTAGCCTGAACCACCAGCTGAGACCTAGAAGAAACATTACTATTCCTAAAGAGCGACAAAGCCTTATTCTGATAGACTAGTAATACATAATCATGATTAAGTGTAATTCTCACTCTCATGCATCACCCATTTACCGAACCACTTAATCCTACCAAGGTTGCAGGGAGGCTGTGCCTATCTCAGCCAACACTGGGTGAAAGGCAGGATACCCTTGGACAGTTCGCCAGACCATCACAGGGCCAACACACATGCAACCATTTACACTCACACTCAGGGTCAATTTGGAACAGCCAGTTAGTCTAATTTTGCATGCCTTTGGACTATGGGAGGAAACTGGAGTACCTAGAGGAAACCCACGCAAGCACGGGGAGAACATGCAAACTACACACCGAAACGGCCAAGCCCAGGAATCTAACCCAGGACCTTCTTGCTGTGAGGCTAACCACTATGCCACCGCGATGCCACAATTAAGTGTAATTTAGTTTGTGAATATATACTCACAGGGAAGATGCTTTTTAATAGCATTGTCTGCAAGTCTTAAGACTCATTCCTAGACGGGCAAACCCAGACCCTACCAGTCTTCAATCCAGGAAAAATGATAAGCAATTTTATGATATCCTCATATTATGGCTAATATTTTTGCTTTGCTTTGTATAGCTAAATTACTATTTTTTTTCTTTACACATAACAAGTCACTTTTTTATCGTGGGGCACATCACTGAGTCTTGTGTGTAAGAAATAATGAACATGGCCAATCAGATGCTTATTTACAATAAATGTTCTTAAATATAAATGTTTGAAATGTTTGATGGAGAGGGGTATAGGGATGTGAAGACACAAGCTGGAGAGGTTGATGAGTTTGATGGGAATCAACCTGATGAAAAGGGAGTTAAGGCTGATAGCCAGAGATGTGGATAAAGATGGTGAGTTAAACAGTAACTCACTCACTCACTCATTTGCCGAAATGCTTAATCCTTTAGGGTCACGGGGAAGCTGGAGCCTATCTCAGCTGACACTCGGCAAAGACGGGGTACACTCTGAACAGTTCGCCAGTGAATTGCAGGGCCAACACATACACACATTCACACTTCAATTAGGGGCAATCACAAACAAAATAATTAGGGGCAATTTGGAACAGCCAATCGACTGTCTTTTGAATTGTCTTTGGACTGTGGGAGGAAAAGGGAGCACCCAGAGGAAACCCATGCATGCATGGGGAGAACACAGGCTCATCTTGCTGTGAGTTGGACGTGTTAACCAATACACCATCTCGCCTGGGTTCAACCATAAGCTAGATCAATTTCTCTTGCCTAGTTTTACTTTACTACAAATCAGCTTTTTACAAAACGTCCTCTGGGATATTACTTGTCAAATTTGTCACAATGTAACCAAATTCAATCAAATACATATGATTCATAAATAAACAGCAATAATATTTTTAGCAGGATTAAAGTTGAACCTGGGACCAGTATATACGTAGAGGGATTAGCAAATGCAGTGTGCAGACTGACAGATGTTTATACTCACTATTTGCGCCCAATTGCACACTGTTGCGTCAGTAAACAAGGTTTCTAGACCCCTCTATACACTGTTCCCAGGATGCACATATGAACACATGAAAGACCTTGTACCCTGAAACACTGCAATCACAATGTACTGGAAATTACTTTTTCTTTGAAATATATATCTGAAGCTTTATATTTCAGCTAGTCAATCTGAGCACTCTGTAAATGGAGTTTTGTAAACAGGGACGGATAAGAGGATTATATGGGATGAGTGGGGGATTTAGGATTTCACTGAATTTGGGTGACCAAGTCACCCCAACCTGCCTTTTAAAAAGTAGTGAACGCCATCTTCAGGCTAAGGAAAAGATTAGGTCTTAGGTTGTCTCAGTTTTGGGGAATTTTTTTTTTTTCAAATTTATATTTAAATTGGATTTTTAATTTTATTTTTTTCTGAAAATACTGCTATGGAATAATTATAATAATAATAATAATAATAATAATAATAATAATAATAATATTGTTATTATTATTATTATTATTATTAACAATAAAAGCACAAATATGACATATGTAAAATAAAAGTTAACATGCTCATATACAATTCAACAATTAACAAATTTTAAGATTTAAGCAAATCTTGTTTTGAGTGATGCAGCAGGAAGGTTCTGGGTTCGAGTCTCGGGCTCAGGCATTTCTTTGTGGGGTTTGCATGTTTTCCCCGTGCTTGCACTGTTGTTTTCTGGGTGTTTTGGTTTCCTCCCACAGTCCAAAGACATGCACAGTAGCTCAGTTGGCTGTTCCAAATTATCCATAGGTGTGGATGTGAATCCGAATGGTTTTGTGTGTGTGTTGCCCTGCGATGGTCTGGCCAGCTGTTCATGCTGTACCCCGCCTTCACCCAGTGTGAGATAGGCACAGCCTCCCCACAAACCTTGTAGTAGGATTACAGTAGCGGTACAGCAAATGATTAAGTGAGGGAGTGTATACAAATGACAAAGAAATTTATAATATTGGCCTCTGAGGGTAATTAAATCATTCCTGTATAACTTGTATCCCACCCTTTGCAAAGAAAGTTCAGTTTTATTTTGTCCCGTGGAAGCAGAATAGCATCATTTATATGCACTATTTTTACTTTATTTCATTCATTCATTCATTCAATTTTCTGAGCCCCTTAATCTTACTTAGGGTCACGGGGAGGCTGGCGCCCATCTCAGCCGACTCTGGCTGAGGGCAGAGTGCACCCTGGATGGCTCCCTAGGCCATCACAGTATTTTATTCCTAGTGCAAATAATATTTTGCACATGTACATGAAAATGTTCATAAGATTTATTCATTGATTCGTGAGTATCCCAAACAGCTTTACCCTACCAGAGCTGCAGGGAGGCTGGAGCCTGTCTCAGCCGACACCGGACAGTTCGCCAGACCATCACAGGGCCAACACAGACAACCCTTCATACTCACACTCAGGGTCAATTTGGAACAGCCAGTTAGCCTAATGTGTAAGTCTTTGGACTGAATGAGGAAGCTGGAGTACCCGGAGGAAACCCAGATTGACATGCAAACCCCACACAGAAGCACCCAAACCTGGGGCCTCGAACCCAAGACCTTGTTTTTGTGAAGCGGACGGGCTAACCACTACACCACCATGTGGCTAGCTCAATAGTTGTATGTGTGAAATAAAGGATTACAACGCCACTATTTCTTGTAATTTCCTACTGATATCTAGAATATGTGCAGCACTTGTTTATGATGTAAACAAAACATATTAAATAGGAGTAAAGTCTTTCATTAACAATTTATGGGGAGGACAGTAAGGGGTTAATATCCCTGAGCCCTTGCACCACGGTCATGGCATTTGTTTGGCTATGAAATTTCAGCCCTGTTATGATTGATGGATGTGTATTGGAACCAATCATGGCCTCGCGTTATTCTACAGCTGCCCAATGGCAGTCTCAGAAAGGGGCTGGTAGGTCGTGGGCGGGACTAGCAGCTAAAGATCAACCCGAGTACTAACATACTAAATAGTATGTTTAAACAATGTTAGCACAGGTGATACACTAGTTTCACGTACTTTGTAGAGTAGTAGTACACGTTTTTAAGATGTAGGCTGTAGTGAGTGTTTATTCGGGGATAGAGAGGAATGGGAGAAAGGGAGAAGAGCATCCGGCGGTGATGTGAAGCAGAAAATTATTGACAAGACGGCGGTTTCCGGCGAAAAAGGTTTTTTTTGTATGAAATTTTTATTTCTTTATTGATATCTTTGTGACTGTTGAGTGAAGGAAGAACTCTTTTATTTCACTTTCTGCGCTGTTGTCATCTCTAAAATCATATCGAAAGGTGAGTGTGTGCTTGTGATAATATAAAACAGCTGTACATTTCTAACAGCGCCCTGGCATATCACGTGACTGGTGACGATAAATACATTTAGACGCTGCCTTAACGTGACTATCTTTGTTGTTGTCGCTAATTGGCTGAAGGGAGACGCTTCAAAAGGCCTGGCAGCTGTGATTGGCTGGCAGCTTCACACGTTCTTTGTTAAGTATCATCATCATCATCATTACACATATACAAATGCCAAGTCTCTCTCTCTCTCTCTCTCTCTCTCTCTCTCTCTCTCTCTGTAAAATATTAATAATGCTTTATTAATAATATTATGTATAATATTATGGCAGCCTGGTGGGATGGTGGTTAGCTCGTCTGCCTTACAGGTCCTGAGTTCGAGTCCCAGGCTTGGGCGTTTCTGTGTGAAGTTTGCATGTAATTCACGCTTGCATGGGTTTATTCTGGGTACTCTGGTTTCCTCCTGCAGTCCAAAGACACGCCCATTAGGCTAACTGGATATTTCAAAGTGCCCCTAGGTGTGAGCGTAAGTGTGAATGGTGTGTGTGTATGGACTGGTGAGCTGTTCAGGGTGTACCCCGCCTAAGCCCAGAGTTGGCTGAGATAGGCTCCAGCCTCCACAAAGTCCTCAATATGTAGCAAGTACAAGCTCTCTCTTTCTCTTTCTCTTTCTCTCTCTCTCTTTCTCTCTCTCTCTCTCTCTCTCTCACACACACACAGAGACAACTAATTAGGAAATGAGAGTTAAAATGATGCAGAAATGTCAGTTTTAAGTAAAAATCCCACACACATTAAATATGTTCAGGGCAGTGGTCAGTTGGTGGTTAAGGTGCTGAATTACTAATCCAAAGGTCGGGGGTTCAAGCCCCACTATCACCGAGTTGTCACTGCTGTCCCCCCAGTGCAGCTAACTGGGTTATCAAAGGACATCTTGGTTAGTTGGTTAGTATAGTTTACAGAAAAGGCACTGTGGCCATGAACTGTCAGAACTTCATTTTATTTCCTCACTATTTATGCTACTGTAATATCTAAGAGTGAGTAGCAACGTGCTGTTATGAATGACTCTCAGAGACATGAGACTTGATCTAAATAAGGTGGGTTTTAATCTCAAAATAACACGGGCTATGTAAGCCACAAAAAACACAATGAAAAGAGAACTGCAAAAGAAACCTGCCACAGGGGGCGAACACAAACATACAAAATAACAATAAACAGAACCAGGAAGTGAGGGAAACTTTGGGAGAAGTTTCATGGGAGAATACGGGATAAAGGAGTCCAAACGCCAGAAGGATCAGCAGAGAAATAACGCGTATTTCCAACGAGGCTAGACACTGGAATGTGTCTAGTGGGAGGTAATATAGGGGAGCTAATCAGTATAGGGAAATGAGGTGCAGGTAGATATCATTAACACTCTGGAGACTGGAAACAGTGGGCGTTAGAGTCGGGGTGCGAATCAGGCGTGGCTCACGCAAAGACCACAGCACAAAGTTCCGCCCCCCAACAGTGCTGTCAGTAGGGTGTAGCCTATCTATCTTATTTACTATCAATGTTCCTCCTCTCCCCCTCCAGCAGAGAAAGCTAGTGAGAAAAAGGCTTCCCACTCTCAAGACTAGAGGCGTAACACAGAAAGAAAAATATTTTATGAAAGATTGTCAGACTTGGGAGTTCAGTCATTCTCAATCAAATCTTTTTTTTTTTTTTTTTTTAGGCATAAAATGAAAAGCACAAAATGATCACAGAAATAGTTTTACAGTTCCTACACAAATCAAAGTTATATATGAGAATATGATGTGTTTGTTAACGTGACATCCTGAGGAGGGCAGTAATACACCTAGCTGTGTCTACACTGTCAGATCTCAGAGGAAAAATAAGCCTAGAGTTGGGCTGAGTGCAACAAGCCTATAAAATCACATTTGGTGGGGAAACAAAGTAAATAAATATATGTCCTTACCATCAAATCCTTTAATCTCACATTTTGCTCCATATTTTCATGAAATTTGGGTAGAATTATTCAGAAATGGTGTTAGTATGCAGCACTTCTGGCTTACCCACGCTGGCTATGATGTGCTTTCATTCGGACTTTTGAATGAATAATAAACCAATTACAGAATTCTCCTTTTGTGTGATATGTAGAATTGTTCAGATCTTGCAGGGTGTTATCTGCCTAGTCCGATTAAACCCCCTCAAACTGAATAATTTTCCATATCATACTTCGTCCCATTCAGTAATTGCTTATCACTTAGAATACAGACATATCCAGGCTTGTGATGGCCTTGCAAGCTGTCCAGGGTGTATTCTGCCCTCGGCTGAGATGGGTGCCAGCCTCCTCGCGACCCTAATTATGATTAAGAGATGAAGAAAATGGATGAATGAATCAAATATCCATCCATCCATTTGCTGAACTGCTTAATCCTACTTGGGGCACAAGGAGGCAGGAGCCAATCTCAGCCGATTCTGGGCAAGGGTTTGCCACAAGTCAGGTGGGGTACACAGCAAACATTTGTAAGGTGTTCTGGACAGATGTGACAGAAATGAAACTTTTTGCTAAGTGTGGTGGAAAACAAACAATACCCATCACCCTGAACACACCATCCCCTCTGTGGTGGTGGCAGCATCATGATGTGGGGATGCTTTTCTTTAGCAGGCACAGGGAAGCTGATCATAATGGGAAGTTGGGTGGAGCCAAATACAAGGCAATCTTGAAAGAAAACCTGTTAGAGTCTGTTAGAGAGGTTAGATAAGAAAATCAAACTAGCGACCTAAGCCATATAGTGGGCTTTATTTTAGTACTAAAGACATCCCGCTATCATTCGTTCATCAGAGAACACATACATTACTGTTAATATTAGGATGGATTTTATAAATAAGTGTCCGAAATGATACGTTTTTACGTCCTGTACACTGACAGCTGTGTTAAATCAGTGTGTCTGTAAATTTCTAGTTCATGTCCAAGTAATAAAAGTCATTAGAAGCCTCCATGTAAATGAAACATCTCCAGCTGAAACTATTTAAACGTACAGCGTCACATTTCCCCCGTCTTTTGCTGCATCCAGAGCAATATCCACTGACAAGACGCAGCAGCCACTTCCAGGTTGCTATGGTGGAAGAACTACAATGTGTCGCATGAACAGATGGCTATGGCCCATGTGTAGACAATCTGCGCAGCATTCGGGAAAACTATATAAAATGTGATTCCATGGAAGTTATAAACCATGAAAACTTATACAGAAATTGTGTATGTATGTAAGAGTTCTCTCCACGTTTGCTTGTTGCTAAGTCCTGTGTTGTTGTTTTGCTACAGAGTCTAATTTAATTCTCTACGCTTTGCCTGCGTTTAACTGCCTTAGTTATCGTTAAGTGTTTTATCTGTCTGTGCTGGGGGCATTTAATAAAGTGCTTCTTGTTCTGCATCATTGCATTCGCCTCTCATCTTTGCCACACCACTGCATGACATTTTTGCGAAGAGCTGATAGCAGAAATTAAGTATATCATCAATAAATAAGTTTTCATTCATCTATAATCAGGTCGGCACAGTGGCATAGTACTTAGCACTTCCACTTCACAATGAGAAGGTCCTGGGTTCGAGCCCTTCAGGCTAATTGGCTGTTTCAAATTGCCCCAGGTGTAAGTGTAAGTGAGAATAGCTGCATGTTTTGGCCCTGTGATGGTCTGGCAAGCTGTTCTAGGTTTACCCCTCCTTTACCCAGTTTCGGCTGAGGTAGGCTCCAGCCTTCTAACTGAAGGTGAGTAATCTATAATTATTTGAAAAAAACATAAAGAATAAGGTTGTTGAGTTTTCTATACCTTAGAATAATCCACATGGGTGGTGGGTCTCAGGGAGGCCACCATCTTGCTCTGCCAAGTAGCCCAGAACTATAAAGGCTTCGAAGGGGAGGGGTCGGGAAAGAAATTTCATTTGACTGCAATCTGAAACCTCCCCACCAGGTTCAGCCTACAGTCAATGTGTAGTATTGTCTAGTGCATTATAGGGTAGTGTGGTATAAAAGGTTAACATAGTGGGTAGCATGAAGGTCCTGGGTCCGAGACCAGGGCGCAGACGTGTTTGTGTAGAGTTTGCATGTTCTCTCCATGCTTTTGTGGGTTACCTTTGGGTACTCTGGTTTCCTCCCACAGTCCAAAGACATTCACATTAGGCTAATTGGCTGTTCCAAATTATCCCTAGGTGTGAGTGTGAATGGTTGTGTGTGTATGTTGCCCTGTGATGGTCTGGCAAAGCTGTTCAAGGTGTACCCCACCTTCACCCAGTGTAGGCTGAGATAAGCACCATCTTCCCCACGACCCTAGTAGGATTGAGTGGTTCGGAAAAAGAGGGAGCGAGAGAGATTCAAAGCGCAAAATCCTGGAAACACTCAGAAAAAAATCTAAATTCCTCTAGTGCATTTTGGATGGTTATCAGTTCTCTTTTTTTTTTTTTTAACCCTGCCCCCGAGAGTTCCCATCGAGAACATAAACCGAAGACCCAGTCAGATTACTAGCTAGCATCTTTTTGTTTTATTTAGAAAAGCCATCAGTATTAGTTTTACTCCAAATGATAAATATGTGGGACTGTTTGATTTGAGTGCCTACTATGCAAGATACTGGCAGTTACCGTCTGCACTCACAACTCTGTTTAACCAGAGAGAGATTAGAGATAGAGAAAAACGCTTTCATGAAAAAAAAAAAAAAGACCGAGGGAGAAAAACTGGGTGCAGGCAGATCTACGTTGTCTTACGAAACACTTGTTCCTTTCATGGGCCTTGTTTCTGCGTACTGTCTTTCCTGGGTACAGCATCACGCTGGCGCTGGTACTCTTTCTTCCTCACCCCCACCTTAAACCCACATCCTGTCACGACACCCACTGCTGCCCAGCTGCCTTAGGGAGGGGGACAAGGGGAGGTTAACGATGCAGAGAGGTTAAAACATACCTATTATAACACACTATCACTGATCAGACAGTCCAACTTCATGTTTCTACACATGCTCACACGCGCGCGCACACACACACACACACACACACACACACACACACACACACACACACACACACATATATGCTTACTTGTATTACTATCCTAGTCAAGCCCAGGGGTAAACCCAAATGTTAAGTTGATATAAAGTCCAGAAATTTGAAGGTTCATGCTGTCTATTCTGGGAGTTTGTGATAATTAGCAACAAAGTTTTCCTCATTAGAGGTAAAAAATAAAAATTGGTGTCCAAACTCTCACATGTACAGTATTCATTGTATATTTTTATTTATTCCATACTTACAGTGGTGAAATTTCTAGATAAACATGACCTCAAACATCAACAGAGGGTTATACAAGTCGCAAGAATATAAAACGTCTCATTTGACCCAGAAAGTTCTATTCTCCTTTCATCCATCCATAGAACTCTTTCAGTAGCCTCCTGGCTTGTCGTCATTATCTTTGGCAAACTGTAGAAGGGCAGCGCTGTTATTTTTGGAACGCAATGGGTTTCACCTTCGAGCGGTGCCCCATGGGGCGGAGCATGACTTTGATGGCTGTTGTATGTTTGTCCGTCCGTCCGTTTATGCCAACCCTATCACTGACCTGATGTTGAGCCCCCATGAAGGTTGCTCACAGTGTTTCCCATCCATGGTTAATGCATAAACACACCATTCTCAAAGAACTGAGCTTAGTGCACAGACTGACACTTGGTGTAGTGTAGAGACGTCATATTTTCAAAATTAACCATTAAAGACTCACATTTTTAGAGGTTTTGATTTTGGGTCTCAGACTGCAGGTGCGCATGCTGGTAGTGCAGAGATATGAGAACTGATGGTGTTCTAATTGGTTCTCTGTGTGCTGGTGCAATCAGTCCTTTATGCTTGTTATCAAACCTCCACCCCCAACACACACAAACACAATCTTTGCAGCAACACAGAACATGAACTTGTTTTACAGATAATTAAACTAACAAGACACCAAGGCGAAAAGAAAAGTCGTTAACCTTTCCTTCTTTTGCTTCAGAGCGTAGTCAGGAAACGTAGTGGAGATTGATTGATTTATTTATTTGTTTGTTTGTTTGTTTGTTTGTTTGTTTATTTATTTATTTATTTCCTTCTCAAAGGAGCGGCGCTACTCTTATAACACCAGTCTCAGACACCTATCAGTAGAGATATTTATCAGGAGCTCTGCCTTTAGTCAGTGCCTAATTCTATGCTAAATGCATTTAATTTGTTTAACTGCATTCTTTTTATCCACTTTAATATGGACTTTTAGGAAGTATGAAAATCTGGTGTTGCTTTGGGTCATATTTTATGTAGAAATATAGAAAAATCCAAAGGGTTCACAAACTTTCACCTACCGTTGTACACTGTAATTCAGTTGTTATTACAGCTGAAACTCAAAGCAGACCTTAATTCATAACAAAATATTTTCTGATAAGAAATGTTCTTATTATAGTTTTATAAATGAACGCCTATAAACATAATGGGGATAAATGAATTAAGTATGAAGCATTTTTTAGACAGTCTGTATTTATTGACGCATTCTCAGTAAATACTTTGGAAAATAAAACCTGTCGCTTAATACTTTTTAGGAGAGTACTGTATGTGTCAGGGGAATTTAGCAGCAGACGTGAATGAAAAGCAGGAAAAGCAGCGTGCGGTTAGAGAGATTCTAACCTTCATTCACACCAAACCTGGTCTCATGTCTACAGCATCTCCACTTCTCTATTTTAAGCCTCAAACCTCTTTCCTGCCCTAGCATCCAACCCCCGCGTCCACACACACATCCTAACGGCTGTGATGTGGAAGGAAGCTCTGCTCTTGCCAGCGCTATCACACATTTTCAAGCATCCATGACCACAGACTGTTTTTAGAGTGCACACACACAAACATACACACACTACAGACGTACCGCCTATGCCCGATATCAAGGAATACGTACAGTCTGTACACTGAGATTTTTCATTAATATTGAAATAGTTTAATCAGGTGAACTCTAACATGGTTATATTACGTATTATATATTAGTAGTGAATTAGATTTCATGTAAAATGGTAGATTCTCATTTTTTGCTGAACCCCTTAATCCTATTACAGTCGTGGGGAGGCTGGAGCCTACCTGTCGACTCTGGGTAAAGGTGGGGTACACCCTGAACAGCTTACCAGTCGATTGCAGGGCTAGCAAACACACAGCTATTCACATTCACATTCATACCTAAGGGCAATTTGGAACAGCCAAATAGCCTATTGTGCATGTCTTTGGACTGTGGGAGGAAACCAGGTATGGAAGAACATGCAAACTCGAGCCCAGGACTCGAACCCAGGACTCTCTTACTGTGAGGCGGACATGCTAACCACTACGCCTCCAAACCACCTGTTTAGTTCTCACTTTATTGGAAAAACTGAAATTGGAGGTTTTCTTAAGCCACATTCACACCGGAGGCTGAACTACACGCTGCATTGCACACGAAATTGACAATTTTACACAATCTATGGAAGGGAATAGAAAAAGGTTTTGGGGAACACAGTGTTTGTCGTCATCTGTCAATCAACGATATCTTTAAGCTCTGACTGGTTATCGCTCAAATCGCTCGCATGAAAGTTCAGGTCAATTGAACTCCGCATCTGACCCATAGACATAAACACAAGACCGGCGCTACTCAGTATATCACATGTATTCAGAACGTGCTGAAAGTGGCCGCCATCTTACCAAGAGACTGGTTACACTTAACAACTAGGTTTTCTACATTTTTTTTTTCTGGAAAAGAGAATAAATAATTAAGAATGCAATTATTCTGTAGATTCAATACTTACATGTGAAATGTAATTCCTTTCGTTTTAGAAATACTATTTAGTTTGTTGAAGCAAGTAGAGACATTCAACACCCATCTTATTGGAATGGAGGATTCAAATTTTCCTGGGTAATATGTCGGCCACCGAATGCATGTCATGCCAGGGTCTTGTCCAGGCTTGTATTTATGTCTATCGTCTGGCCACTTTGTGTCATTTGAGAAAATTTCCCCTCTCGTCACGTATTTTGCTGGCGTTTATTGACTTTGCATGGTAGATTGTCGCTCATAGCTTCCAGTGTGAATGTGGCTTTAGTGTGCTGAAAATCTGGAGGGCTGAATTCACACCTTCCATCGAGCCGTACATGAATGAGAACTGAAATAGCTCTTGATCATCTTTTAATCCAGTTATTTTTCTGAACGTATAGTTCGCTCAATGCTGAGATGGCTACACTGATTGACACTGAGTGGAAGCCAATATTATAAGCCATTATTCGATGAATATATCATTATCTGATGAATGTAATGAATGTTTTGCAGGATGGTGAACATAGTGGCTGAAGAGTGACCCAAACAACTATCTCCATCTCCTCCAGGTCCTCCCTCCCAGGGCCATGTCTCCGACAACTGTCCAACCTAATTTCTTCAGTCCATCCATAGAGCATGCTCAAGTCTCCGCCCGTACACTTGTCCCTACTCGTTCTAGTCCCGTCCTCGTCACTTTAGTGGATAGCAGGACAGAGCGGGACAATGCTACATACAGAGCCACCTTCCCAACTGTCACTTTACCAGCCAACGAGACAGGTTTCAACTCCACACAGCACCCCATTGTGTCTGTGGATGGTGCTGGTATGGGCATGGTCCTCATGCCCTTTGGCATTATCAGTATTGTCGGGTTGGCTGTTGTCATGGTGAGGATGTAATGTTTGCTGAAATATTTTGATGCTTGTAGTCAAGTTTTTTTTCTATAAATTCCAAAACATAGAGCGTTCCTTACTGTTCTGTATTTTATTGAATAAATATTTAATTGAGACAACAATGCTTGTAATATGTAATGTACTGTGAGATTAATCACTTGTTAGTCAGAGGTATTTCTGAATAGTAATAAAGTACTGCACATGTACAGAACAGGTATTAAGTTGTTCTCTACCCATGATTCTATACACAGATGCTGTACATAAGGAAAAAGAAAAGGTGAGATGATGTTATAGTATTTTCATTATTTTGCGAGATGTAAGAAAACATCCCCTCATAAACGTTTCTCGGTGCAGATTAGAAAAGCTAAGGCACCAGCTAATGCCCATGTATAACTTTGACCCAGCTGAGGAACAGGACGACCTGGAACAGGAGCTTCTGGACCATGGCCGGGACGGCAGCCCAGCACGACCAAATTCCAAAGTGAGTATCGTTTGTCTTTATTATTTTCGATCACTTCTAAAACAGTTATTGGGCAGAACGGTGGCTTAGCGGTTAGCACATCCGCCTCAAAGCAAGAAGGTCCTGGGTTTGATTCCCAGGCTTTTTCTGTGTGGAGTGTCCATGTTCTTTCTGTGCTTGCCTGGGTTTCTTCCAGGTACTCCAGTTTCTTCCCACAGTCCAAAGACATGCGCATTATGCTATCTCACTGTTCCTAATTGCCCCAGGTGTGAGTTTAAGTGGGTGTTTGTGTTGCCCTGTGATGGTCTGGCAAGCTGTTCCGGGTGTACCCCGCCTTCGCCCCGAGTCAGCTGAGATGGACTACAGCCTCACTGCGACCCGAGTAGGATTAAGTAGTTTTGTAAATGAGTAAGAGAGTATAAAGCAATTCTTTTTCTGAATGTTTAAAGTTTATCTGGCAAGAGATATTCCATTTTCTTTCAACATTTCATGCCATCATACATGCCCTGTGTTAAGCAGGCCTCACAAGGGCGTGGTTTTAACGGCAGTCCAGCATGATTCCAAATCATGTTGGACTGCGGTGGACCAGTCTTGACATTGTGATGATGTCTTCTGTCAACCGGCACTGACTGCCACAACCCATCTCGCTGCATGGTAGCTGCCATGTTGTCTCCTTTCGTAACCTTTGTGAACTTTCAATACTCCCATCCATACAAACAGCTCACAACTGTTTTGCCACACCACCGTCATTTTAAACCTCGCTGAACCGCCTTCAAACCCACCCCCGTATGAGGCTGTTTTTCCATACCGACGTCATATTTATGGCGGTTCAACATGACTTGGGACCATCCGAACCATTTTTTTTTTTACATATTGCTGATTACTTCTGATAGAACTGGTGTGATGGCCACTATAATGCATCCACTTTTCGATCTTTAAGCCATTTAGTTACAGGAATATCAGGAACATACAGGAAGAGCCAGTTGCAACCAAGTTTTAACTTCTGGCTGATATTTACAGGTGCTGCTTCAGAAAATACAATGGCAAATGACCTTCAGCGTATGGCAGCGAATGCCAAAAATTGTCCATATGCTGGGCCAAATAGTTACACTGTGAAGGCTGCAATCATTTGGCCCAGCATATGGTCAATTTTTGGCCTTCGCTTCCATACGCTGAAGTTTGTTTTGATTTTGTTTAGATTTTGTTGTTGTTCATTTTAATAAGCTCCTGTATGTTGTTGTTTGTGCCATTCATCGGAAATTTGTGTGCATGCATAAAAATGTTCCATGTATGCCAGCGAGCGAGAAAGCTCTGTATGCGCTATGGGAGCATCTTGTTCGTAAGCGGACCTCTTGCTCATCATTCACACTCCCGAGCTTGAATTCTTTCTTCATGGCCCTGGGTCTCTTGGGCTTCTCTGCTGGTTCTGTTGAACATGTGGAGGCAGTTGAGAGATTGGATGGAGTAGGAGAGACGTTTCTGTGAAAAGTTGGGACTGGGAGTGCTGGATCCTGAGGTTTGTAGGGATGCAGCTACTTCTTCAGGTGAAAGTGTGGGTGGTGGAGATGGAGCCTTGCATGTTTGCCTGAGGGACGGATGCTTTTTCTGGGGCATCTGAACCCCAAACTTTTTAGGCATCTTCACAACACGCGCAGTGCGATAGGAAGAAAATTTGCTCAGTAAGTGCACAGATGTTTCATTCCTGTGTACAAACATGACGTGATCAGTTTATATTCGTGGATCATATGGAGAGCGCGCACAGCTAGTTATCCATCTGTTAAAACATTTGTTAATATTCGTTCAGCATTTGCTCTGATAACAATATATATAACAATAAGTTATCAAACCGTTTTTGATTTCGTTTTGATTTCGTTTTGATTTTGTTTCTTTTGTTATCATTTTGTCCTGTCCGGCACCTCGAGAATCACTTCTTCGGGTATTTTGGGCGTATTTGTTTCAGACTTTTAAAATTCGTTCATGTTCGTTTCTTCAATTCATTATAGTGTGAAGGTAACTAAAATTAGGGTCTTTTTTACAGCTGCAAGTTGTGTTTCCAGTGAACTCCTTATTGTGAGTTGAACAATCAGAATATTTAAAAAATGTCATTAAATCAGTTCAATCTCTCTCTCTCTCTCTCTCTCTCTCTCTCTCTCTCTCTCTTTACTTTTTCTTTTAGGACCTGATATTGCCATCATTACTATTGAAAAGCATTTCTTACAGCCATACCATCCTGAGAGCGCTTGTTCTCTTTTAAAAAAATTAAAATAAAATTGTCCATCTCTTCTCACAATACACATTGGTATAAAGCTTCTTCACAGAAATATAAAACTTCCAGATATATGTTTTATATAAACGTATTCCTAATGAGCAAGCTAGAGGCAAGGAAAAAACTAACTGAGATGATGAGGAAGCAACAAGAAAGGGGCAGCACTAGTCTAATGGTTAGAGAACCGGCTTTGGGACTGAAAGGTCGCTGGTTCAATTCCTGAACCGGCAGGAAAAATGTGTGGCGGTGGGGGAGTGAGCTGCACCTTCCCTCCCTCCTTTCCCCCCTTGAGAAAGGCACCTAAACCTCAACTGCTCTCCTGGCGCCCCAATGTGTGTGGCAGCCCACTGCTCCGAGTGTGTGTGTGTGTGTGTGTGTGTGTGTGTGTGTGTGTGTGTGTGCTCACTTTGGATGGATTTAATGCAGAGGCAATAATTTCCCTTGTGGGATTAATACAGTAAAAAACAAGAGAGTGCAAGGTACCTCCACCAGGCCCCAGTGGATTTTTATAACCTGCCATTGTTATAATGAAATGTCTCTCCCTAGTGGATGTTGAATGCACATTTTGCCCCTTGGTAAAGACTGGGTTTTTTTTTCAGGAACAAATTTGATGAAAATATTTTGGTACAGTATTTTTTGCATAAATCTGACGAAGACAAACAAACACAAGCTGGTGAACACACAACCTCCCCTGTAAAGCAGCAGTGGAGGTAAAATTTAAAGCCATTTTAAAGCAAGATAATAATAGCATGACTGCAACAAACTGTGAGTGTCATTTTAAGTCAAGCGTTATTCACCCGGAATCTTTTTTTATTTATTTATTTTTATCCCAAGACAGTGGACCAATCAAAATGCGCCGTTCACATGTAGTATACAGTGGAGCTTGTGAACCCTTATTTGTGATTTTTATACATTTCTGCATAAATGTGACCTAAAACAACAACAATATTACATATCTGTGAGTGGCAACAGTGTGTGAGTGAGCACCCTATTTGATTTAAAGAACACAGAGCTATCGAAGCATCAACACATGTTTGTGAAATTGTATCATGGAATGAACAAAAAAAGATTTCTGAGGACCTCTAAAAAGCTTACAAAGCCATCTCTTAAGAGTTTGGACTCCACCAATCCACAGTAAGACAGATGGTGTACAAATGGAGGAAATTTAAGACCATTTGTTACCCTCTCCAGGAGTGGTTGACCAACTATGATCACTCCAAGAGCAAGACTTGTAGACTTGTAATAGTCCACAAAGGACCCTAGGGTTACTTCAAAACAACTGAAGGCCTTCTCACATTGGCTAAAGTTAATGTTTATGGATCCACCATCAGGAGAACACTGAACAACAGTGGTGTGCATAGCAGGGTTGCAAGGAAAAAGCCACTGCTTTCTAAAATCTGCAGTTTGCCAACATCAGATGGACAAACCAGAAGGTTTTTGGAAAAATGTCATGTGGACAGATGAAACCAAAATAGACCTTTTTGGTTTGAATGAGAAGCGTTATGTTTGGAAAAAGGAAAACACTGAATTCCAGCAGGCCTGTTTTGCTGCATCTGGGCCAGGACAGCTTGCCATCATTGATTGAACAAATTATACCAGGAAATACTAAAGGAAACTGTCAGGACATCTGTCCATGAACTGAATCTCCAGAGAAATTGGGTCATGCAGCAAGACAATGACACTAAGCACACAAGTCGTTCTACCAAAAAATGGTTAACAAAAAATTAAGTTAATGTTTTTGAATGACTGAGTCAAAGTCCTGACTTTAATCCAATTGAGATGTTGTGGAAGGGCCTGAAGTGAGCAGTTCATGTGAGGAAACCTGCCAACATCCCGGGGTTGAAGCTGTTCTGTATGGAGGAATGGGCTAAAATTCTTCCCAGCCGATGTGCAGGACTGATGAACAATTATCGGAAATGTGTAGGGGCAGTTATTGCTGCAAAAGGGGGTCAGACCAGATACTCAAATCAAAGGTTCACAAACTTTTGCCACTCACATATGAAATAGTGGATCATTTTAAATATTTTTCTCTGATTTTTTTTATCTGGGTTCTGTTTACTTTTAGTACATGTGTGAAAATCTGATGATGTTTTAGGTCATATTTATGCAGAAATATATAAAACTCTAAAGGGTTCACAAACTTTCAAGCACCACTGTATATTAATTAGTAATTAATAATGTTTACTAAAATACACGAATTAGCCATAGCATTAAACCCGCTAACCAGTGACGTGAATAACATTGAGTACCTTGCACCTGTTAGGTAGGGGGATATACGGTTTATATTATGCAGCAAGTCAACAGTCAGTTCTCAAAGTTGACGTGTTGGAAGCGGGAATAATGGGCAACACAATGTTGTGTGTGAGGAGAGAAGGCATGTATATCTGGTCTGGATTTATGGTGTTCACTTGGCCCCGCAACTTACTCAGGTCTCAGTCTGATCCAACGTCAGGGGAAGGATCCAATTCATAGATCCACCTCACAGATTACAGGACTTCAAGGATCTGCTGATAACACCTTCGGAGGTCTTGTGGCGTCCATGTCCTAGAAAAGGGGAGTTTCTGTGTAGTATATATTAAAACATCTTTATAATGCGCTGTTTACTTTTGTTTCCTATGTAGGTAGCTTAAATAGATGCCATTAGCTACACAGCGCTAAGCTTGGAGTAACGATCAGCACTAACCTGACCTGCCTCTGTCAGGGTTAAAATATCAAAATAGAAACTATAAAAAAAAAGTTGGCTTTTCTCTGTAGAATGTATACTCACTGCCCGTGAAAATACATCACTCAGAATGAATTTATATATGTTTAATATTTTGTCTCGAAATGGTCAATGAAATTATTAAAATCAGTTTCATACATCATTTGAACAGTATTAATCAAAAACAACCGAAAATCTTTGTGTCATAATATTGCAACTTTAAACAAAACTGAGGCTCCCCTTCTTTCCAAAATCACAACAAAATGTCCATCCAAAAACAAAGTTCAGTACGGACTATGACCTCCATTTGAGTTAATGCAGGCCGTAATTCGTCTGTGCGCGGATCTGACGAGCCCCCGTATGTTGTCTTGTGGGATGTTTCTCCACTCCTCCTGCAGTGCCACCATCTGTTTTTGCCTGTTCTGTGGTGCTGATACTCGGCGTCCGAGCTGAACTCACAAGTGTTTGATGGGGGACAGATCAGGCGAATACACAGGCCAGGGAGGGATATTAAATGCCTGCTGCTGCAGATATTCAATCATTGAACATCATGTGAACGTAAAGGCATGGTCAAGATTCCACTGCAGAATGCTACTTTTGCTGAGCTTTATGTAGGCAAAATGAATGCTCGTTAAATGCCCCCATTACTGGTTATTGAGACCCCCAAACAAACCTGGAGCTGGAAAAAAGTCTCGATCCAGAGCTCAAGCTCTGAACCGTGATGAGAGCTGCTACTGGAAATGAGTCACTGAGGCGTTTAGGGTCATTGAAATAGCAGTACTCACGCTCAGATAGGATGGTCCCAAAAATATTGCAAATAAAATTGTGTTGCGTTTTCATTGGCAGTGAGTGTACTAAATCTGTTACACAGCTCTGCACATGCTCATGTGTGTGCTAGGAGCCCACCTGCACCTGTCATGTTATAAAAATGTAAGAAATAAACCATAATCTCATTTTAGTGTGCTGTTTTTGCTTATGGTTCTGTGTACTATATACTCTGCGCTATAATACTATTCCACAACATCTACAGTCATTAATTGAAGGGCTGAGAAACAGAGTCTAACCAAAGCTGTTTTTTTGTGAAAAATGACATGAAAGTTTTTGCAATTAAAAAAAAAAATGAGGTAATGCTCACAATGTGATTCAAGGTCATAGGGAAGATGAAGGGAACTCCTTTTTTTGTCATTTTAACAGCAGACCTTATGCACATCATTTTGGGGGTTAGACCACTGTGGCTCTTAGCCCTTTTATTATCTCATTACAGTAGCACGTGCCAAGAAGTGTGCAGACAGTGAGAAGTCAGTTGCAAGTTGATGTGTTGGAAGCAAAATATGAACAAATCTACAAATCTGAATAACTTTGACATTATTCTGAAGATTAACGACTGCATCTGTTCATCTCCAATATGGCAGGTCTTACGGGGTGTTCCTGGTATGCAGGGGTAAGTATCTACCAAAGGTGGTCCAACGTAGGACACCCAGTGAACTGGCAAGGGTGTCATGGATTCCTAAGGCTCATTGATGCGTGTGGGAAGACTATAGTGAAGGCTAGTATGTCTGGGCTGATCCCACAGAAGAGGTACTGTAGCAGAAAGTTCTGAAACTGTTAATGCTGGATTTATTTGAAAGGAGTCAGAACACACGGTATTATAGCTCGCTGTGTATGGGGCTGCGGATCAGTTAGGTGGTGTTAATGTTATGGCTGATCAGTGTGTGTGTGTGTGTGTGTGTGTGTGTGTGTGTGTGTGTGTGTGTGT
>JAQMYF010000006.1:28407430-28429673 GCA_030014195.1 Neosilurus mollespiculum
TGTGTGTGTGTGTGTGTGCTCACTTTGGATGGGTTAAATGCAGAGGTAATAATTTCCCTTGTGGGATTAATACAGTATATCAAAATCAAAAAAACGCTTACGAAACCAGATTCAATTTCTGGAAGCTTTCCAATCTTTATAAAGAGACCATCATCTTGGGTCAAGTAAACATTTGACTTCCTAGAATCCTCACAGCAAGAAGGCCCTGGGTTTGAGTTCCAGGCTCGGTTCGGGCATTTCTGTGTGGAGTTTGCATGTTCTCTCCATGCTTGTGTGGGTTTCCTCTGGTTACTCCAGTTTCCTCCCACAGTTGAAAGACATGCTCATAAGGCTGACTGGCTGTTCCAGATTGCCCCTAGGTGTGGGTGTGAGTGTGAATAGTTTTTTGTGTATGTTAGCCTTGTTTGTATGTTCTCCGCAAACAACTCACCAGCCCATCGCAAGGCCAACACACAAGCATTTACATTCACACTCACACCTAGGGGCAATTTGGAACAACCAGTTAGGCTCATGGGCATGTCTTTGGACTGTGGGAGGAAACCGAAGTACCTAGATTAAACCCATGCAAGCACTGGGAGGACATGCATACTCCACACAGAAACTCTCTCGCTGAGCCGGGGACTCGAACCCAGGACCTTCTTGCTGTGCACATCACTACACCACGGTGCCGCTCTGTCTTTCTGATACTTCCTGCCTGTATGTGTATGTATATTTTGAACATGTTCTCTGGAGAGTGGGAACAATGTATTTACTTATATCACTCATCTACTTACACTCACTCACTCACTCATTTTTCTTAACCGCTTACTCCTGCTAGAGTGCAGGGAGGCTGGAGCCTATCTCAGCTGACACTGAAGGAAGGCAGGGATTTACCCTGGACAATTTGCCAGACACAGGGTCACATCACAGGGTCAACACACACACACAACCATTCACACTCACACCTATAGGCAATTTGACACAGCCAATTAGCTTAATGGTCATGTCTTTGGAGTGTGGGAGGAAACCAGAATATCCGGAAGAAACCCACGTAAGCACGGGGGAGAACATAGAAATGCCCTCGCTGAGCCCAGGACGTGAACCAAGGACCTCACAGCAAGAAGGTCATAGCTTTGCATGTGGAGTTTGCATGTTCTCCTTGTGCTTGCGTGGGTTTCCTCCAGGTACTCCAGTCTCCTCCCACATTCCAAAAACATGCACAGTAGGCTGAATGGCTGTTTCAAATCACCCCTAGGTGTGAGAGTGAATGCTTGTATGTGTGTTGCCCTACAATGGTCTGGTGAGATGTTCAGGGTGTACCCCGCCCTTGCCCTGGAGTTGGCTGAGATGGGCGCCAGCCTCCCCGTGAACCTAATTATGATTAAGAGAGTTAGAAAATGAATGAATGAATGAATGAAAGGCTCACATTTGCATTGTTCTGTCCATTCTCAGACTTTGACAACCGGTCAGGGTGGCGCTCAGGTGGCGAGTCGACTGGTCTTTACCGACGTTGCTGACGCCATAAGTGTATGACGTCACTTCTTCAGCACGCACTTCAGCGTCAGATTTGGGGAACCTCCAGGGACATCATGGAGAGAAGGGGAATTTTCCAGCTTTATATTCTCTCCTGGGTGGAATCAGAAGTTTGTGTACAGATTCCTGTAAACTCAAAGTGAAGTTTTAACCCTCAAATCTTGGAAATAACTGGCAAGATGAGGTTGCATTTACTGTATTTTAAAAAAATGTACAGAAGTATAGAAATACAAATGTATTTTTTTTATATAAAAAATATATAAATGGATTGTTGTGGACTGAGTTTCAATCCCCCACGGTCCCAGATACGTATATACAGTATGTTTCTACCTGTGTATGTGCAATAGATATTTAGAAAGTGGTTGCTTTTCATTTTTGTGCATGCGTTGTAAGATACCATATGTTCTACATCTCACCTATCAAGTGTTGTATCATTATCACATACGACCACCAACAATCAGAGAGGGGCGTAAACATGCCACCCGTCTCTTTACGAACTGCTGTGCATGCGTATTTAGAAGCAGCCTGACACACCCGGAGGGAAACCACTATCCGCCCCTTTTGTACGAATGAGCTCACAGATGCCCGTGGATTGGCTAGTGATTGCTGTGAGTGACAGGGAAGTGAGCGTATCCTCCCTCCTGTCAGATATCGGACAGTCAGCTCCCATGGACTCCTGGTCGTGGATGTCTGCGGCATCAACCTGGATTCGGTCTTGCGATCTCCGGTTTAATAGTCATGCACCTTATTGATGCGTCACTCAGGAGCCCCGTTTTATTCTTCTCAACTTTTTTGTTGTTGTTGCCTCATTCCATTTAATTTAGTTTTATTTGTGCAGACTTTGCTACATAAACACAGATGTAGACCGACGAGGCGAAAGTGGAAAGGGAAAAATGTCCTGAGACAACATGAGGAAGAAACTTTGAGAAGATCCAGAGTGTTCTGGAGGACACCACCCTCACAGCACTTGTATCTGGGACCCATATGTTACTTACTGCCCCCATGTCAGCTGCCCACATGAATTCATTTTCTATTAATAACCCAAATAAGACTCACATAAAGGCACATCTCGGCTTGACTCACTTATTTGACACAAGTTCGCCACAGTTAAAGCTGGGGTCCATCATTTTTAGGTGTATACACAAACTGGTTTTTGGTTGAAATTGTCTTTACACCCCAACAGCATTCAATACATTATGAGATCTGAAAAAGGTATGAAAAAAATCTGTTATTTGTACCAGCTGTAATCCTGTAAAACCACCGACCAATCACTGCTCGCAGTCTGCTGAGTGATATCTAATCAAATGCTCCCATGTCTCCTTGCTTGTGAGTGACCCTACCATGCACAAACCTGTAGTCAGGAAATGTGTGGAGGTGGGTGAAGCCTTGGAGGAGCCAATGAAGAGATGCTACTTTCAAATTTTTCTAGTTTTCCAGATTACTAACCCCAGCTTTAAGATGCCACATGTACACATATGGGAGGTTGACATGGGGCCACTATGGAACCTGTGGACAACCCCATATTTTCAGCCCAGTTGCTACCCTCATACAAGTGCTGGCTGGCTGGCTGGTCAGAGAACAGGTTTATAAATCATGATTGCTTTTCAGCTGCACATTAAAATAAATGCTATGTATATTGAAAGGATAGTTCATCTGATGATATTGCGAATGCGATTCATGAAGTAAGTACGTGACACCTTTTTATGGAAGCAACAGCAGTTCTAGATGAGGATCAGAAGTACAAGTGACGAGTAGTTTAACCATGAATTCTCCTCTCTATAAAGCTGTGAAGTTGCTTTTAATTACAGGTTATTTAAGATCGTGTTTTGAGTAAGAGTGAAGTAAGTTGAAAATGACGTACCAGGATGAAAATTCGATATCACCTAAAATACATCCTTCAAAATATAATCCTTCACATGACCAATTTCAAATATCCATAAACACAATCTATCCATGCTAAAATACTTGCTTAAGAAAGGGTTCCATGTCCACGTTGATATAAAACAATAGAAATATCCACTTATTCAAACAGCTTTTGTGGTTGCTCAGGGTATTTCCTTATTATCCATATTCTCTACCAGAATCCTCTCCCTACTTACAGAATCCCAGAAGGATTCCCCCAATCATATAACGCTAAACCAATGAGAAGCCTCTAAACAGACATGACTCGGTGTACATAGAACTCATCTGTTGTTGAGAAGAAGCTAGTACGATGGCTCTGATTGGTGGAGAGCCGGATTCATTTAGTGTATGGATGTTCGGGAGTTTCAGATGCGGACATTCAGAAACTGGTTCTGTAACTGTAATTACTATTTTCTCTAAAGTAGCATTTCCTGATTAGCCACATACAGAGTGATGTAACTCAGTCCACTTTCATTCTATAATCATGTTTTATACCTCATTGTGAAGCATTATATTCTCTTTCCAAACATATCCATATCTCCGTAAGTCACTTAATCCGTGTTATGCTGGAGATCTGAAACAGGTGTGACATTATGGTAGACAGGTTATTTAACCTGAAAAGGATCATCAATGACATCTAAAGCTTTCTACAGAACTTCCTCTAAAGCTACTGTGAAACTGTGTCAGTGCCACTGAAGCAGGCAATGAATTTCAAAGTAACTGTAATGTCTCTGCTTAAATCAGGGTGAAGAAAAAACCCAACGAGACACTAAGGGTACTAAGAGCCTTTTCACAGTCTTCTAGCGAACCGGGGATACATAAAATGAGGGTTATTGTACCAAAATCTGTACATATTATGTAAAATTTCATATATGAATGAATACACAATAGTACGGAGTACCTTCAAATAAAAAAAAAACAAAAGTATCAGCTTGTCTTAAAAATGTATACGGAAGTAAAATTTTGGACAAATTTGAGTTTCCCCACTTGAAAAATTCTCAGGATTCCAACTGAAATCATTTTAAAGGAGGATGTTTGTCATGAAAATGTTTCCATTCAAAATTAGATAAGCATAAATCTGTCATACTAAATCATGCATTTGTAGCAATATCCCAGATTTGTTCTGCACAGGGCGAATCTGAATACATGCAAGGAAGTATCCGTCCAAAATGTCTATCCCTTTCTATTCCTTGTGATAATAAGAAATGGATCTTTTTTATAAAGTACATCTAGGTATGTAACTTTAGACCAAAATACATCTGAACCAGATTCTGAAATGTTGATTACACAAGCATGTGAATATGTGTCTGTCCAAAAGTGTCCACTCCGAAATCTTTTTTATAGTTCCAAACTCCTGTTGAACTTAACTTGCAATAGTTCAGACGTTTTAATATTGTATTATTAGAATGTTATTAAAATTAAATTAAAATTTTTAACTGGTTTTAACTTTGAAATCTTACTATTAACTACTATTACATGCATACTTTCAAAAGCCATAACTTCCAAGAAAATAACGTTACAGCCAAAATTTTTTAAGTTTTTATAACCTTGAACATTTAAGAAAATTACTACTTACAAACCCCAGCAAATTAAAAACCTTTATTTTTGACCCCTCTGGGACTGTTTTCTCTAAGAGACTGTGAAAATGCCCCTAGCATGGCACTGTAGTTTACCAAACAGTGTCATATACAGTATGTAGTTACGCATTACCATTATTATAGAAGCAACTTCTTCCAAAAAAAAAAAGGTAAATGATGATTGGTTTCATGTTTGTAGTAGATTCTGTTGCCCTGAAATATGCTTCCTTCTTTCTCCGACTCCAGAGTGAGGGTGCTGAGGTGGTTTGCTTCCTTGCACAATAAGAGGTGTATAATTAGAGTTTTAATCACATTCACTTTTTAAACTCCAGGTGTGTGTTACAGAAAGGTTGTCTCAATCGTAGTGAGGTGTGTAATTGTATTTGTTACATATTGAGGACCGGAATACAGTTTTAGCCAATAGAGTGATACTTTTGTGATGTTAGGACATTTTGGCTGGTTCTCACTGTTAAAGTAAAGTCTCTCTCTCTCTCTCTCTCTCTCTCTCTCTCTCTCTCTCTCTGTGTGTGTGTGTGTGTGTGTGTGTGTGTGTGTGTGTGTGGCAGCGGTCTACATTCTCTAAAACCAGCAGCACTACAGAATGTCTGTATTTTTTCTGAACATGACCATAAATGAAAGCAAAAAAAAAAAAAGTTTGGACTGTTCACGAATATTTACTTCTTTTTTAATTGAATTTACTGAAATAATACAATTGACTTCTGCACCATTAAAACTCAACATTTCATTCATTCAGTCAATTAAACACAACATTTCATTCACTGTAATAAAAGAGAACAACAGTACTTTAGTGGAAAATTCCCTGTAACACCCCCCATGGTCTTTATGTTACTGTAAACAACAACAAAAACCTTTTTCAAATAATAAAATTCAGCAGGTTTGGCACATTTTCAAGTAGAATTAGACACTCAACTGTAAACACTTATAAAAATCATGGTTATGAATGTCAAGAACTGATCTTCAGAGAAACTCCACCATGAGAGTTTTGGTTTAATTTACTGAGTAATAATAATTATAATAATAATAATAATAACAATAATAATAATAATAATAATAGTAATACAAGTAGTGGCTCAGTGGTTAAAGGTCCCCATTCACTAGTGAATATTTTATATTATCAGTTCATTTTGGATGAATATAAAGGTTTCCTGGTGAAAGCACCCCAGCTCAAGGGCTCAGTATCTCTTATTCACCTGTACTACATCTTGTTTTGGTTCTGTGTCTGTTTACAATAACGGTAACAACAAGACCGTGTGACCGGAGAAACGATCACACATGTGTGACACTGATTGGTGCAAAGTGTAAAAGTCTGAGATCAAGTCTTATACAGAAGAAGGGATACGATTTCAAAAGAAATAAAAAAGATGGTGAGGTCAATTAATGATTATTGATCATGGTGCATGGTGCAGGGGTCACTGATTTTCACATACAGGAGTAAACAAATGGTTTCAGAAAGAATTTCTGTGGCCGATTTTATTTTATTTTCAAGAGATACCACTGAAATTCATCTTTATTTAATATACCTGGGAAGTGAATGGGAAACTGTAAATCTTTGGTCTCATGACCGTAACAGTGTAAAGTATAATCATAGGTCATTAGGTTGTAATTCTAAATAAACATGTTGGCCAAATGAATGAAGGTTAATGTAGACAAATAACATCTGGGGAGTTGATGTGCAGTAAATGCCAATCTACAGCTACATTGAGCCAGGGATGTCCAAATCCGGATTACAATCCAAAAAAAAAAAAAAAAAAGTGTGAGGTTTTAAATTGGTCCATGACGGGTATTACTTGATGCAGATCAGAAACTAAACCTATGAGTATATACGATCCACAGTGCTCAATTCAAAGCAGTTCAGTGTCTTCATTTTTAATTTAATTTAATTTATTTCATTTTATTTTATTGAATAAAATGTTATACCCCCACTAATTATCAGGGGAAGGTTTTATCTCTGATATTAGTGCTATAAGATTTGGCACGTTCAAGCTCCATGTATTTTAATTATTTTTTTAAATGATTTTAAACACACCTTTAGATACAACTGTAAACTAACTGCAGCCTATCGCACACACCAGCGGGTCGGCGCCTAGGTGCCGTTCTTGTGCAGTGATGGCAGGTGTGGCTGGTCCTCTTCTTCCTCAAGCTACGAGTAGGAAAAAGAAAAGATACATTTGTGTGTGCGTGAGAAGGAACCATATATCTTGGTGACATTAAGAGCTGCGACAGTTGGGAACAGGAAACCAAGAAAGGTGGATAACTGCCATGTTCAGTTTCCCTTAAAGCCACTGACTCATTCAGCTCCTGTTGTAGTCTACTGCTTATGTGCATGTATGAGTAAAGGGGGAGTTTTGGAGCACTTTAAACTCATAACAGGGTTTCAGAATGTGAGGAGCCATTAGTGTTCTATCAGTCGGAACCCCAACAAAGCGAATTATTGTTTCACTCGAAATGATGTGTAGTTATAAATATTTCTCTCACCTCTTGTTCGTGTTGCTGCGCTGCTTTCTGAGGCTGTAAATAAGAGAGAGAGTATAAAGTACTATACATATACTATACATAATGCACACACACACACACACACACACACACACTCATTCATTCATTCATTTGCCCAACTTCTTATTCCTATCTGGGTTGCTGGAAGGCTGGAGCCTATCTCAGCCGACACTGGATGAAGGCGGGGTTCACTGTGAACAGCTCGCCAGACCATTACAGTTCAACACACACAACCACTCACACTCACTCTTACATCTAGGGGAACTTCCAGTGGAATTTAGTAGGTTAAATTACATTTAAATTACATTTAGTAGGTTAAATTACATTTAAATATTTTTAGAAGTGTAATACTCAATTGCTTGTTATTATGATTATTATGGTTATTAAAGTGTGTGTGTGTGTGTGTGTGTGTGTGTGTGTGTGTGTGTGTGTGTGCGTGCTTAGTTATATGTGAGTATGTGTTTCTTACCCATTTTCTTGGTCGGCCTCGAGGTCTCTTTTCCTTTGGCGGCTCCTTAGGAGGGAAACAGATAGATTGGGGGAAAAAACCCACATGCCAACAGAATTCCCTTACTGGCAGCATTTTAATAGCAAGATAATAAGAATGATTTCATCTCTCTTACTTTAGGCTTACTACGACTGGTCTTGTTTCTACTCCCTTTAGGTCTTCCTCTTGGCCTTTTGGGAGCAGGAGGATCTCCAGGCTCCTGAAAAAGCCAGTGGTTTTCAGTTATGTATTTAATTCATTTCAGTTTCAAGGGGTGGAAGGGGGGGTTATTGGATGTCATAGTACCTGTTGTGGTTTGCGTGGTCTGCCTCGGCCTCGGCGCGGCGCCTCTGGAGCTTCAGTTGCTGGTGTAACAGCCGGTTCAGCTGCTGCTCCACTCATCTCTTCTTCCATCCTGGCCAGACCTCACACAGACTCCACACACACACACACTCTGTTCTGATGAAGTGTAAGTGGATTCAATTACATTAAACTGAATAGGTGACAAAAGACCACAGAACATCTGCAATATAAACCTGTGGTCAGATCAGTAGCAACTGAATAAAGACTGGCATCCTAACTTGCATTCACGTTTCCTACTTAAACCTGTCCATCATTCTGCCCTCCACAGTCATGGACAAAAACAACAACAACCCTGTCCAGCACCTTACCTGAGTAGTGTATGACAAGTAATCTATTACACTCTGGGAAATTGGTATGTAGACTCTGACGGAGTCCTCCTTCTTTAATGGGCGTGGAAACTGTTTCAGTGTATTTATTTGTTATTAGGTTGCTTGGTTGTCTTGTATGTGTGTCTTTCGCTTCCATGTTGCTTGGTGGTGAATTTATGCCACTTCATGCACAAAAATGCAGTCGATTGAGCTTTGTTTGATGGCTTGTGACCATCCATCTTCCTCTTAATCACATTCCATTGACTCTTCAATGACCAGGATGAATGTCAGGTCCTTCAAATGTCACTCAAAAACAGTAGGATGACATGTAGTGACCTACAAAAAAAATGCCAACTGGGATTAAATGCACTGCAAGGACAGTTTGAAGCCGGTTTCTCGAGAAGCAGTCCTTCACTAATGAATCCAGTTATCAGCTTCTCAATTCACCTGGTTAGATGGGGAACTGGAGAGGCTTACAAGCCACAGTGTGTTGCATCCGTTGTGAAATTTGATGGAGGATGGGTGATGATCTGGGGGTGCTTGAGCAAGGCTGGAATGGCGCAGATTTTTGTTTGTGAAGAATGCATGAATCCAAACATTTACAAGCTTATCCTGGAGGAAAACCTGCTTCCTTCTGCACTGACAATGTTCCCTAAGTCTGAGGATTGGGATTTTCAACAGAACAGAATCAGCTGAAGTTGTGGATGGAGGACCATAGGATTGAGACTCTGTCATGGTTAGGCCAATCTCCAGATCTGATCCCCAGTGCAAACCTCTGGAATGTTATCAAGTGGAAAATGGATGGTCACAAGACATTAAGCAAAGCTGAACTGATCAGGAGTGGCATCCAAGAGCAGCGTGAAAGACTGGTGGAGAGAACACCAGGACTCATAGTGATGATATCCTTATACAGAAATTTTGGGGGGAACGTTGTCAACGGATAATAGAATAAAACAAAAGTGTTCTTGTTCCTTTCACACTTACACACGCCTATAGATAATAAAACTATAGAAACTAATATTTTGTTTTTATAGTGGTCTCTTCATTTTTTCCATGGTGGTATGTATACTGTATATCTCTGTGTCATCAGGCATCGAGTGTCAAAGGTGACAAATAATTAATTGGTTAAAATGAAACCAAAATGAAAATTGCAGTTTGGCTAAAGACTGGAGCGGTGCCGTAATGGTTAGCATGTCTGCCTCACAGCAAGAAGGTCCTGGGTTCAAGTTCCGGGCTCGGTGAGGACATCTCTGTGTGGAGTTTTGTGCGTGTTCTCCCCTGTGCTTGCGTGGGTTTTCTCTGGCTACTCCATTTTCCTCCCACAGTCCAAAGAAATGCTCATTAGGCTAATTTTATGTTCCAAATTGTCCCTAGGTGTCTTTCAAGCTGTTCAGAGTGTACCCCGCCTTCGCCCAGTGTCAGCGGAGGTAGGCTGCTGTGTCCCTAATAGCAGGATTAAGTGGTTCTGAAAATGAGTGAGTTTGGATAAAGCATTAGGGTTGTTGTTTTTTTTATAGAACATGAAGCGTATCAGTTGTTATATGACGATATTACCATTAAACTGAATAGGAAGAGACTGAAGTACCAAATGCTGAGAATAAAAACTTTAGTGTTGTTTTGAAATTCTCTTTTCTTTTAATATACACATTTTTGACTTCGTATCTACTTTACTAATGACTAATAATTTTTATTTAAATATTTATTTATTTGTCCAACTGCCGAAAATTGTGGACAGCGGTCGTAAAATGTAAAAGAGAGGAAACGTTGCCTTGGTAACAGTCATACACAACAGTATTGATAGCCTGTACAAAGAAAAAAATAATTACGTTATTTCACATTACAGTATCTTTTGTGTAGGAATTAAAAAATAATGTTGCTTATTCTTTTTTTTTACCACACACACACACACACACACACACACTTACAAAGGATAGCAGTTAATTTAAGTAAGACTTTATCTAAGTTTATAAAACTATAGCCTAGAAAGTCATTTCAGTGTTACCTTCATAGCAGTAAACATGAAATTGGAGGAAACCATCATGGATATATTCTATTTTTAATAATAGAATTATACGAGAGAGCTGATTTACCACTGATGGAGGTCTACCGTACGTTGTTGTTCTCCATGAAGTCACTGAAATATTGTGTGTAGCACTGAGTGTATCTGATACCTGTCTATGAACTTAGTTACACGTCAAAAAGAAACACCTCCCATTTCCCCCATTTTTGACCTGGAGCTTCACTGGAGACTTGCAGCTTGTGTATTCTGCAAGTATAGCAGTCCAAGTAGGGTTTATTCAAAGCTGACTTCAAATTCTTTGCATTTAGCCTGATTGAGGTTGATTTGGCACACTACTATGAATAGGTACTTCACAGCGTAATTTTTTGTCCGTTTCCTACTTTGACAAAGCAAAACCGTAACCAATGAGTCACTGAACGCGAGAAGAAACTGCAACTGTAGGTTACTGGTAATCAATCAATCAATCTCTCTCTCTCTCTCTCTCTCTCTCACACACACACACACACACACACACACACACACAGGCAATTATTTAATGCAGATAATTCATGCTCAAAGGAAATTTTGAAAGGCAAAAATTGGCTCATCTATCTGTCTCTATCTGTTTATTTATGTATTATTAAAGCTGCAGTGCTTCTTCTTCTTCTTCTTCTTATTATTATTATTATTAATATTATTTAAAAAAATACATTAATTTTCCTCATGAATAGTAGCTGAATGACCATGATTTGATATCTAAGAACTGACACGCTGTCATATATCCTCGTACAGACAGTTCTTTTTCTCACAAAAGTGATGTAGAGGTACCAACGAACATTGATGAACGTCTCACCTTATCTTCAGTTACTTCATTATCCTTGTCCCAGGAGCACTGGGGGCAATTCAGGAACATATACAAGATAGGACACCAGTTCATCACAGGGCACCATACACACACACACACACACATACAAACACACATACACATAGATAGGATTTTCTCCGGGTTCCTTCCACACTCCAGGCTAATTGACTGTTCCAAATTGCCCCTAGGTGTGAGTGTGAGTGTGAATGGTTGTGTGCGTGTGTTGGCCCTGTGATGCTCTAGCGAGCTGTTCACTGTGTACCCTGCCTTCGCCCAGAGTCGGCTGAGATAGGCTCCAGCCTCCCTAATATGACCCTAATATGATTAAGCGGCTCAGCAAATGAGTAAGTGAGTGTTACTGGTACCCAATAGTTCATTTGGGTATTGGCTCCACACAACACTAAGCATTGTATATTATATATCCGTCAGGTTGAAAGAAATCCTTACTCAAATCCATCATCTGTTTCTACCATGAGCAGTGCCAGAACACAGCCACATCTCTGCCATCACCTTGGTTCCCACTGTGGCTTGCTTGAGTTGTTAGTACTCCCTGACAACTCCTTCAAGGAGCAGATTGGTTATCAGTTCTCTCAGTGGTCAAATACTGATATCTGATATTGTTACCCGCAACAAGGTGTCATGTGTACAAGCTCGGTACGTTCCTTCTGTTTTTATTTGGATTGCTTGGTAGCCATCCGTCTAACATGAGCATGCAGAGACTGGCACACAAATTAGTGAAACCGATCACCATGGCAGGCAGGATGCCATGTCCCTACTGTTTAGCCCCTAATTTATAGGTCTGAAGTTTACTGGAGTAGTCGTAGACACGTCCGCCTCACGGCAAGAAAGTCCTGGGTTTAAATTCCAGGCTCAGCAAGTGCACTTCTCTGTGGAATATTTGCATATTCTCACCGTGTATCTGTAGGTTTCCTCCAAGTACTCCTATGGGTTTCCTCTCACAGTTCAAGGACGTGCACATTATGCGAACTGGATGTTCGAAAATGCCCCTAGGTGGGAGTGGGAATGGTTGTGTGTGTTGGTCCTATGATGGACTGGTGAGCTGTTCAGGGTGTACCCCACCTTTACCTGGAATTGGCTGAGATAGGCTCCCTGTGACCCTGTTGGAATGACGTGGTTCAGTAAATGAATGAATGAATAAATGGAGTTTAATATTTCACATCCCAGCAGTCATCTCTGAGAACCTTTCAGGTGAACATGACAATAAATATGCATGTAAGTAGGGAAATAACTGGCGTCACAGTGGTGTAGTGGTTAGCACACCTGCCTCTCAGCAAGAAGGTCCTGGGTTTGAGACCTGGATTACGTGGCTTGGCAAACTTAGTGAGTATGAGTACTTACAAGTTACAAGTTGCAACTTACAAGTTGGTATGAGTGTGCACACTGAGGTATTAAGGGTGCTTAACATTGTGCTTGGTGTGATCCAGTTATATCCTGTATATGTGAGTAGTGTTATGGTGCATACAAATACTTTTCTCACGCAAATATAACTGATGAATCAGAGTGAAATCCAAAGGAACAACTTCCTTATTTTTTTTGTGGTGAATAGGAATATCGTCTCATCTACCTTCTTTAAACTAGTTGTTAAGCATGAATAAATAAATAAATAAATAAATAAATAAACACCACAAGTTCATAACAAACCTTAATATCACCAACATTCTCTTGAAGCTAATTTTATTGACAAAAAGAGTAATATTCATAAATAAAATTAAAGATCTGCTGCTTAAGATGAGACATCATAAAACTGATTAAACAGAAAAAAATCATCATATTAAACCTTTATGGGGGAGTTTAGCACTATTATTTTATAATAAAATTCACTGGATAAAGAGAAACATTAATACACAAATTAATACGTTCCCAGTAGTTTCACATGAACTCATGTACTGAGTTTAACAGTTTGAGCCATAGGAAAAACTACAAAAGGAACTGTTCCTGAAATTCTCATGACTATGTTTAAAGGGTAACAAACAAAGGATAAATAGGTTTTGCTAACTGAAAATGTGCTTTGCAGTTGTATCTTTAGATAAGCAAATAAGAATGACTTAAGCGTATATAGTCCCCTCTGAAAGTTATAGAACATCATGACTAGGTTTTTTTTTTTTTTTTTTTTTTATTAATGTATAGTGAAGAGATTTGGGTTTCAAAAGATGAATGAGACAATAGATCAGAATTTCATCTTCTGATATTTATATCCAAATGTGGTAAACAACTAAAGGTGCACTCACATGATACCTGTCATAGATCATTCTGAAGTTATTCTGATGTTAGCCGATTTTGGTCCGATATGTACAGATGTTCTCCAATTATTATCCGACTTGATTCCGATGCTTCATTTCATATTGCAATAAAAAGTGTGAAAATTTACTAGAAATGTGACTGGAATGTTTTTTTTTTTTATTTTATACCAATATTTCAGTATACAGTGGGTTCACACAGTGTTACCGATCACTACCGATGAGTACCGATGTTCACATATGTATAACGTTGTGTACCGATGTTACTCCGAATTTTACATATAGTTCCCCGATGTACTTCTACATTAAAAAAATCACCAAATTTCTCAACATGCCCACATGTTTTCCCCAAAATTCTACAATGTCCTCCGTTGTTCTCCAGTGTGTACCAAAGTTCTCCGATGTGTACTGATGTTCTCTGATTTCGTCTGATGTAACTCTGTGAATATAAACTGGGTCAATCTGCATCATGATCGGTATCGTGTGAGCACACTTTCAGAACTGAGTACGTTTTTATTGGAAAGTCATTTGTAAGACAATCAAACATATTGAACACTCCATCATTCAAAGAAAACACAGAGAAGAAATATGGAGGTCCAATCACATACCAGATATAAACCACTCAACAGAAGTAAGAACGGGACAGCCAGACTGGAACTTGCAAAAGAAATACAGAGAAGACCCACAAACTTTCTGCAACCAAGATTATCCTCTACCAAAATGATGGACAGGAAGGAAGTATGGAGAAAGAAATGATTTGCTCAAAAAAACCACACAAAAACCCAACCCCTCACTGGTGAAGTATGGTAGAGGTAGAGCCATAGTTTTGTCTTGTATGGATGCTTCCGAAATGGGATCACTAATCATTACTGATGATTGCAGCAGCAGAATGAACACAGACGTCTACAATCTAATTGGGAGGAACTTCATCATACAGCATAATAATGACCCAAAACACACCTCCAACACAACGCAGGACTTCGGTAGCTTAGGTAAGCTTAAGCTTTGGTAGCCTAACCCAAGTAAGGCTACATTTCCATTCATCTCCTGAAGGGGAAACTCAAGGGAGACATACCCCCCCCCCCCCCTATTACAATGGAAATATTAACAAATATGTATTGTGTTATTTACTTTAATTTGTTTTCAGGCTAGCCCTGCAATGGCCTGGCGAGCTGTCCAGGGTGTTCTCCACCCTCACCCAGAGTCAGCTGAGATGGGCAGCAGCCTCCCCGCAACCCTAATTAGGATTAAGCAGTCCAGAAAATGAATGAATGTTTCAAGGCCACCTCTCCCAGTATTTTTGCTAACCTAAAGATTTTGTGTTCTGCCACCAGAGCTGCCAAATATTAAACCCAAATGTCTCCATTATATAGAGAACAAAAAAGTACTGACCTTGGCATTCCGATACTTTCGGAGGGGATTATATAAGTATCATAAGCATACTTAATCAAACATGAACTTGCATATAACTTACAACAGTCATTTTATCCTCCTCTAGTTTATTCTCGCTTAAGATCACTCTACTCATATTTATCTGTAATGATTTACAATCTAGATTTGATTTGACTCAAGCAGAGATCCGATATCTTTCCCCTGCTATATGCAAATACTTAAACCAAGTAAACTGTCATGCAGGGTCAGTAATTCTTGCTGGCTATTCCATCTCCATGACCTTCTTGATCCAGTCTACATACATTGATACACGGATAAAGATATTGGGCTGGCCCGGGTGCCCGCAGCGACGCATAGGGATGATGACTCCCTCTAAGACCCAGCAGTCACTGTTCTGACATGCCAGTGGGCCTCCATAGTCTTTCTGTTAAGGAGAGGAGGAGGAGAGAGAGAGAGAGAGAGAGAGAGAGACGGTGAGAGGAAGAGAGAGAGATAATTCATATCACTCGATTTACAATCAGTCACCAAATTTGAAAATGTCAAAAAAAAACAACAACATCATGTCATACAGATTCGGTGGGAATGATTGATGCAAGTTTCTATACAATAAGCTAAAGCTGAAAGAGTCCGTATTAAAGAACAATTTTAAGTGGATTTAACGTAATTTTTAGACATCTGCATGAGAGGCCATCATAGAAGATCGCTGTCCAGTAATGTTGACGGATTCCTTACACTACACTACATACGTTATACACTTTCATTCATTCATTTTCTAAGCTGCTTAATCCTAATTTGGGACACAGGGAGGCTGGCGCCCATCTCAGCCGACTCTGGGCAAGGGTGGGGTACATCCTGGACAGCTCGCCAGCTAATCACAGGGCTAAACATTCACACTCACACTCACACCTAGGGGCAATCTGGAACAACTATTTAGCATAATGCGCATGTTTTGGGACTGTGGGAGGAAACCAGAGAACCCAGAAGAAACCCACACAAGCACAGAGAACATGCAAACTCCACACAGAAATGCCCGAGACCAGGAATCAAACCTGGGGCCTTCTTGCTGCGAGGCGAACATGCTAACCACCATGCCACCCTACTTTATACACCTACTGGATTCTATATATGATTTAAATAAAGACATATCCTGCATCCCTCATGATGCCAAGTGATGTTTGTTTTCCACATCTGAAATGTAACCCCAATTCCAAAAATGATGCGTGTGTAAAATGTAAGTCAGAATGATTTCTGGAAGTGTTCCTGAGCCCATGCAGAATCATGCCTGTTTTTAAAGCAGTGCCACCTGAGTGCCTGAAAAAATCATGAGCAGACCTCTAGTACATACCTCCACCTCTCCAGACTCATCTCCACCAGTTCCCTGTTCTCACTACAGACCACAGTGTCACCCACAATCATCACAGTCCACTGAGACTCTTGTCTGACCTCACCAGTCAACCTGTCCATAACCGTTCCAAACAAGAAAAGGTTCAGAGTTGATCCTTGGTGTAATCCCACCTCCACCTTGAACCAGTCCTTCATTCCTACCGCACACCTCACTGCTGTCACACTGTTCGCATACCACCCTCACAAACTTCTCTGCCACCCCTGACTTCCTCATACGGTACCACAACTCCTCTCTTGGCACACTTTCTTCAAATCCACAAACACACAACGCAACTCCTTTTGACCTTCCCTGTACTTCTCCATCAACATTCTCAAAGCAAATATGGCATCTGCTATGCTTTTCAGTGGCATGAAAACATACTGCTAACTGCCTTTCCACTCTTCATCCTCTTCAAAACTGCTTTCACTTCATCCTTACTAATCCCTCACACTTCCTGGTTCACTCTCTCCACATCCTCCCACTGTCTCTCTCTCTCATATTCTTCATTCATCAGCTTCTCAAAACACTCTTTCCACCTTTCCAATACACTCTCCTTGCTTGCTACCATGTGCCTTCTTTATCATCCTAGTTTGCGTTTCATCTTTCCCTGCTTGATCCCTCTGCCTGGCAAGGGAATATGTGACCCGCTCCCGCATAACACGGATTAAGTAGGAAGTTTGACATACTGAGATATGGATATGTTTGGAAAGAGAATGTAATGCTTCAAAATGAGATATAATACATTATTATAGCATGAAAGTGGACTGAGTTACATCACTTTTTATGTGGCTAATCAGGAAATGCTACTTTTGAGAAAATAGTAATTACAGTTACAGAACCAGTTTCTGAATGTCCGCATCTGAAACTCCCTATCGTGAATCGTGAAGATCGTGGACATTGTACCCCAGTGTAAACCCAGGGTAACAATTTCAAAATTATGCTTCACACTCCAGTTGTAATGTACTGTAAATCACCATTTTACGGCATGGTTAGCATGTCCTCCTTACAGCAAGTCCTGGGTTGGAGTCCTGGGCTTGAACTGTGTGGAGTTTGCATGTTCTCCATGTGCTTGCATGGGTTTCCAATGGGTACTCCGGTTTTCTCCCTCACAGCCCAAAGACATGCACATTAGGTTAATTGTCCGGTCAAAATTGCCCCTAGGTGTGAGTGTGAATAGTTGTGTGTTTTGAGCCTGTGACAGATTGGCAAGCTGTTCAGGGTGTACCCTGCCTTCTCCCAGAGTGGGCTGAGATCTGAGCCTAGTAGGGTTAAGCGGTTAAGCAAGTGAATGAATGATCTAATAGAACCATGCATATGGGTGCACCATTATTAAGCAAAAAATATATTTATTAAGTCTTTTATTTTAACTAATATTTCTTCAGCAGAGAAAAAAATAGATTCAGTGACCAATTTCAGGGAACTCGACTCTAGATTACAGAACTTACCTCACACGCCCCCACTCCACCATAAAAAGACGAAGTGCACATTTCGTTCTGCTTCACACGCCCTTTGAAGTACCTGTTACATTCCCTGTTGCTTTGCACTTGCATCTGAGCAACATTGAGCACCGTTTCATCTCCTGTTCCTAAAATACACATACATAGAGAATGAAATGAGATTAAGGAAGGAAGGCAGTATCAAAATAAAAGGCCTGAAGCTAAAATATACTTTAAAACTTGGAAAGATTTCATGGTTTCACCTTTGGTCTCCCCCCATCCAGCAATCTCACAGGTGGTTCCCTCTGGAACAATGTAGCGTTCAGGGGGAAGACATATCTGGGCCACACGCTCATTAAACTCTGCAGGACTAGAACATACAGAGAGAGAAATAGAGAGGCATTTGAGAGAAGCATTTTCAGAATTCATTTGTCCATTAGGGGAGAAAAATCAAATAGATGAACGGTACGTTTCTAGCTGTAGCAGGACTAGATGTGACTCTGAAGGCCCACAAACAATTTTGCTTAGAGCAATGGATTGTATGCCAGGTTCTCCTTCCTTTGGGTCCCGGTACACAGTGCCCATGATTGCAGAATACCCTGTAAGGTCCACATAACTGCTAACACAAACACAGACACACACACAAACACACACACACACACACACACACACACTCATGAACACATGCATACAAACATGTCAATATTCAGTGTGATAATTACAAAACCCTCACCATGAGGAGAAGCACTGCTTAGTGCTGATCACCCACTTTGAGTTCACCAGCGATCCTCCACAAAAATGTTTTCCTTTCCTGTCCAGAGCGAGAGAGAGAGAGAGAGAGAGAGAGAGAGAGTAAGTAAGAGTAACAATGAGAGACAGGGTGATGAAGTGTTGAGATGAGGAAAGTAACAGACCGGTCTCTTAAGCTGACTGTCCATGGAGAATTTCCTGGTGTGCCACCAACAATCCTCAGCCTACTTCTCTGTACACGGTCATCACGCTTCCCACATTCATTAAACACTACACCCTCTGTCCATATGTACACAAACATACACAAAGGCATTGGCTGGGAATGTTTCCTTTTATAAAATATACACACAAATTCATAAAGGTCAGAGCGTTTGTGACCAACCTGGAGGCATTATGATAGGTGGATCTTCCCCTGCTGCACAAAAAGAGAAGGACATTAAACATGAAGGTAAAGCATTTTAGCATGAGATCCTTTTTCAAACATTTACTTACTCTCGTGCTAGTTCTGAACTACTGACTTAGCCATTTGAAAATTATGACTTACTAACTCATGATTATAACTTACTAACACGCTCATGACTTAGCATCGCATAACTGACTTACTAAGTTATAATTTTGACTTGGAATCTCATAATTATGATTTGGCATCTCATAATTATGACTTACAAGCCAGCTTTTTTTTTGCACTAGTGGTGGAAATAGGCATCTATATTGAAACACTACCGATCAGTTCAGAGCTATTTAACTTCATCATTCGTTCATTTATGGAACCGCTAAATCCTAATTAGGGTCGCGGGGAGGCTGGCGCCCATCTCAGCTAGGCTCAATATACTCAGCGAGGGCAGAGTACACTCTGGACAGCTCGCCAGGTTATAAACACGCTGACGGCAACACAGTGGCTGGCCTTTGTTAGCTGCTCTTGGGGGACAGCAGTGACAACTTGGTGATAGTGGGGCTTGAACCCCCGACCGTGGGATCAGTAAGCCAGCACCCTATCACCGGGCCACCGCTGCCCTGTAACTTATCCTCCTGCTATCCTCCTGTAGGTTTTATCTCCAACCAAAAATTAACTTTATGCTTATCAAGACCTTAAGTCAGTAATCAGATGGCCAGATGTGTGATTAGGGTTGGAGCCAAAGTCTTCAGAAAGGTAGCTCTCCAGGAACAGGACTGTTTGAGCATCATTGCACATGCACTGGGCCAATACTCCCTATGTGTACAAATACATAGCTCTATACAATGAACTGATGAGGACCCCTTTTTAGTCCATTTTGGCTGGGTGGCGAATTTTAAGTTGAATGACTTATTGTACCATGAAATGGAACCATAGTGAAGATTAATATGCTTAAAAATGTATAAATGATTATTAGAGAAAGTCAAGTCTGTTTACCACACTGCTTGATTGCACAGTAATCAAATTCGGTTTTGGGGTCAGCGGTGTAGCACCAGGGTCCATGCAGATCTCCGTCTGGGTTCCTGCAGTAGTTCTCTGTCAGGTTAGCATCTGGGTGTGTACTTGGGGTAATCCTACATCCATGTGGAAAGGGTATAATCCACATGGACAAAAGCAGACAGAAGTTATAACTTCAGTTTCAGATGAACTTCATACAGATCATTAGACTTTTTAACCTAATGCACACTGCACTTTTTCTCTACACTTAATCACTTAGATATTTATTGAGACTGGTGTCTCTTTAATTGCTTTTCAGACATTTTTACATTTCAAGATAATTCTACATAACTACATTCACTCCCTCAGTGACCTGCCAAATCACTTTATCCTACTGTCAGGAGCCTATCTTTGCAAACACTGGGTGATGACGAGGTACACCAGGAACAGCTCACCAGACCATTGCAGTGCAAACACATATACAACCATTAAGACCCACACTCACTCCAAGTGGCAATTTGAAGCAGCCAATTAGCCTAATGTGCATGTCTTTGGACTGTAGGAGGAAACCAGAGTACCCAGAGGAAACCCACACAAGCACGGGGAGAACAATTAAACTCCACACAGAAACACGCAAGCCAGGACTCGAACCCAGGACCTTCTTGCTGTGAGGCGGACATCTAACCACTACACCACCCTGTTTCTCGCGGGAAAAATTAATCACATGTTTCAGTTTTGATGTCAAATGACCTATTTAGTCAAATGACTTCTTGCTCCCATATAAGTGCACTATGCAAGGCACAAAGTAATGACTGCTGTAGATACAGGGCTTTGTGGGTTGTGTTTCTTATTTATTGCATTGAGGTTTTCCTGAAAATCAGTAGAAACATTGGAAAACTCCTGGTTTGCAAATATGCCTTCCCAATCACATGACCACCACCAACCAGGGAGGAGCGTAAGCATGCACATGCCCCCTCCATGACATGCGATTCTGCCACCCGGCAGCACCTTTTCAAACTGCTGCGCATACGTATTTGGGGGCGGCCTAACACACTAGGAGGAAAAGCGTTGTCCACCCCCTCGTATGAATGAGCTCACAGACACCCATGATTGGCTGGTGATCACTGTGAGTGACAGGGAAATGATACCATCCCTCCCTCCCATAAAAGCTTGGCCAGTTAGCTCCCATGGACTCCCAGTCACAGATGGCATCAACCTGGATTCGAAGTTGCGATCTCCAGGTTGATAGTCACGCACCTTTCTATGCGCCACTCAGGAGCAAAAAAGTTTAATCTTTAATTTGGGAAAAAACAAGGATTTACCCTAATAAAAAATAAATTTGATTTGTTGCTGTTTGGATATTGCTTTGGTAAAAAGTACTACCATGTGTTTTCTTCTTATATTCCTGCTCTTTCCCCTGAACTGCTCTCTCTCTCTCTCTCTCTCTCTCTCTCTCTCTTATCTTTCTCCCTCTATCTTGCACACATACACACTCTCTCACACACACACACACACACACACACACACACACAAACACACACACAAACACACACAGCATATAATTAATTTAATTTAATTTTTTTAATAGCTTGAGAGCCCTAGTTTTTATTTATTTCCTCAGTGTCTCTTTCATTTGAGTGGTGTATGAGTATGAGTGAGTTCATGGTTTTGTGCTGTTGAACTTACCTTGTTTTATTTGGGGTTTTTACATTCCAGTTCTGACAGAGGATGCCCTTCCTTGTTTTGCGAACAGTACCTCTGTAGTTTTTTCCATTTCCATTATAGCAATCTGGGAAAAAAAGCATACATACTGTGTATTATTTAATATTTATGAATATTTTTCAGTGACCAGCACTACAGTAACAAATGACAAAACCTTATATGAGCACCTCACAAAAAAAACTCCAGTAATTGCTGATGAGGTAACGGGTTCCTGCTAACCCTGAGTTTACACTGGGGTACAATGTCCGCAATTTCCACAATTTGTGAGAATCGTGATGAGAGTGGGGGGTTGTGGGATCGAATCATAATGATCTTGAGGGAACTTGGTGGAATTGTGATGATCTTGAGGAAACTTGGTGGAATCGTGATGATCTTGAGGGAACT
>JAQMYF010000006.1:28535539-28552738 GCA_030014195.1 Neosilurus mollespiculum
ATAATAAGAATAATAATAATAATAATAATAATAATAATAATAAAAATTATTATTATTATCATTATTATTATTATTATTAATATTGTTATTATTATTATTATTATTATTATTATTATTATTATTATTATTATCATTACTATTATTATTATTGTAGTTGTAGGTATATATCCTTTTTTGGGCAGGCATGTCACGATCCCTCACATCCACATGGTTGACTTTTACAATTATTTGAACCCATGGGACAGGTGAAGTCATGTGGAGAGTGTGGCACACAGAGGCAGTGTGCTGGCCATAATCACACAAATTTGACCCGACCTATTCTGACTAGCACCCTGTCATGGCTCTGTCAGTCAGCACAGCTTGGCATGGGTTGCTAAGCGACAGGGTAAAGAAGGGCTCGGAAAGGGCAGGAAATATTTTGGAGGGATAACACAAGCTCAGACGTAGATCACTGCTCAGACACACACAGATACACAGTGTAACATTACATGCTAGGTCACACACTGGGGCAGGGTATAGGGAGCCTTTTTAAATGGCATCGTCACCTGTTCGCATGCCTGGACACTAAAGCGATGGATGTCTCATTCACTAAGACAAATGGAGCAAAGAGAAAAATAAACTCTAAATAAACACACATCCAGATATAAAAAGGAGGCACACCAATTGTTATTACTGTAAGTAGTTTAGTGCTTGCTGGAATGGATCACAAGGCAGCAGGTGAGACTTGAAATGTGCATCAGGGGACGCAAACAAAAAATGTTGTGTAAGATGAAGCTTCTTATTTACATACACAGAAATTAAGGTCAACATACATAAAAAAAAAAAAAAGCCTGCAACGTGCTTTAAACGTTAGCATGTGGCTTTCTATGCTCATTCAGTCATCTTCAGGAGCTGCACAGTGTCCGGACGTGGAGTTGAAGAGCTGGATGCAAGTGCAGATATGGTTTAATCAGTACAGCACCAAAATAAACACCAGGAACATGAATTAGAAAGAAATGAATGAGGAAAACCTTCATTCATTCTTTTCTGATCCCCTTTAAACCTACTAGGGTTACAGAGAGTTTCCACATCTCAGCCAAATCTGGGCAAATGCAGGGTACACCTTGAACAACTCACCAGTCTGTGGCCAGGGCCAGCACATACACAAACACCTAGGGGCAATTTGGAACAGCTAATTAGCCTAATGTGTATGTCTTTGGACTGTGGGAGGAAACCCAGAGTACACAGAGGAAACCCATGCAAGCAAAGGGACACCATGCAAATCCAGACAGAAACGCCATTGCCAAGCCCAAGACCCGAACCCAAGACCTTCTTGCTGTTAGGCGGCATACTAACTGCTATGGAACCGTGCCGCCCGAGGAAACAGATAAAAAGAAAAAACAAAGAGTGCCACCAAAGACAAAGCGTAAATACCAGTACGTATAATCTTAACATGATTCAGGTGTGTGAGCTCATGATGTGCTAAGGATGCTGGGTAATGAAATCATGACACCGGGGGAACATTCAAGCACTAGAAGCTTTTAGTAGTTTAAATTTAGATGATGTGCTAAATTTGTAATATACAAAGGTTGCATATTAGGCTACACTACGCAATCCCATAATTCAGCTGGACCCTCTGAATATTCAAAGAAGATGAAAACATCTTCTGGGGGAAATAATAGTAAGAACTGACGGCCCTGTCCAAGTGGAGAAAACAGGTTATCAAAAATTAAAATTAACTCGATTGGCTAACTGTCGTAAATTTATACTTATTAGAATACAAATGGATATACTCTATGCACATGCTCCAATTCACTCGAAATCCTACTTTTATAGTCTCAGGGAGGTCAAAGCCTATCTCAGCCTACACTGGGTGAAAGAGGTGTACGCCCTGAACAGCTTGCCAGGCCATCATGAGGCAACACACACACACACACACACACACATCCACAACCAGTGGTAAATTTGGAACAGCCAATTAACCTAATGTGCATGTCTTTGGGCTGGGGAGGAAACCAGAGTACCCGGAGGGAACCCACGCAAGCACGGGGAGAACATGCAAACTCCACACAGAAACAACCAAACCCGGGACTTGAACCCAGTCCTCAACCCCAAGACTCGAACCCAGGACCTTTTTGCTGTGAGTCAGATAAGCTAACCACTACTCCACCGTGCCGCCATATATATATACTCTATTTATTTATAGAAAGCATGTTTCGATCCCAGACTTTTTCACTTTCTATGAATTGGTGTTGCGCAGCCAAGTTATCGTGTATGCACAAGGCCGTTCCTCTGGTCACATGGCCTGGCTATTGTTACTGTTATTGTAAACAGACACAGAACCAATACAAGATGTAGAACAGGTGATAAAGAGATACTAAGCGCATGAGCTGGGGTGGTTTCACCAGGGAACCTTTACATTCGTCCAAAATAAACTGACATTAGAAGATGAAACATAAACTATTCACTACTGACTGGGTTCCTTTAAACACATATAGAAGCATTAACTCAAACAGCACAAACACAAAATCATCTGTTCAGCTTTTTCCAGGCAGGTAAATGAAACAGTCATAGAATCGTGTTGCCTGTCCTCGTCTGGTGTTAACAGCTTTGTACAGGTATTTAGGGATTCCTTTTTTTTTGTCTATGTGAGCACGCAGTGGACAGCCTCATTGAGCAAGAACTTAATTACCCTGTCACACAGGAGCCTCGTTAGCGCATTGCTAGCACCTCCCCCCTCCGGGGAGACACAATCTCAGCCGACTGTGACCTTTTCCTACAACAGCTAGCTTAGCGGGTCAGCTAGCTTTGTCAGCATGAGCACATTTGCTACTCTGTGACATTTTGCTTGGCTATGTAGCCACAAGACAAGTGCTACGCTGATGCTTCCCAACAATCTGTGCGCAAGTTTGTTGGAACGACAGCCGATATCGATTGTGTATACAAAGCGTGCACGTCTCCTGTTTCACACTGTTTACACCACAGCGTCGGCCCACTTAAGGAAATATGAGAGGAAAAACTAATTGAGACATGCCTGTCCCGGCTGAACATTGCTGACACAAATACTGAAAGCTGGAAGATACAGGCTCGGTCACTAAGGGTAAGCGAGCGAGTGAGGTTCGAATTGAGTCTGTAATGTGAGCGCTACATGCCTGCTTGCCTCTTAGCAGGACACCACTAGTAGTCATTGGAAACAACTAGATCAGGGTTTAAATGCCTTTCTTCTGGTGTTAGAGAGGAGAACACAGGAAGCTGCACTCACCAAGGCCGTCTCCTTACATCATACAGGTCAATCTTATTAGGTGCTCTCCATGGAGTAGCTGATGGACAAGAGAAGGAGAGATGGACGGAGAAAAAAATGACAGTAACGATAAGTCTTATTGGAAAAAAAGACTCTCTTAACTTAGAGTGTATTACACTTATATAGTATATTACATTATAATTTATGATGTCATAATACATAGTGTTGATTAAAAAAATAATGATAACAGTTTTGATGCTTTTATTCCCAAGTTTTAATTCTAGCATTCCATATGGGTCATTTACGTAAACTAAGCTGGTTAAAGGGAAGTAACGAGGATTAGAGAGAATTAAAGATTAAGGAGAAACATATTCAAACACCAGAATGATTGACTAATCCTTTCACAAAACAGTGTGAGAGGATTACTTTCTCTCAGAGATGTGCACTCAGCAGCACCAAATCTATACCGAGTATTAAAATATGGCCTGGCTTGTTGTACAGATCTATCAGTACATCCTAAAATCTGCTCCGACTCTCACACGATCCCTCGTAGCTCTTACCTGGGTAGTATCTAGTCACACCGGTGGCACTTCCGAAGACCTGCCAGCGCAGTGATGGATCTTCTCTGCTGTTTTCTATAAACACCCGCTCCAGCGCCTGCGTCCACTTCAACTCGTTTAGAATAGTGGGAGCTGAGAAGCAGTGAGAGACAGAAAAAAGAAGGCATTATTATTCTGGAACTTTTTTCTCACTCACTCGTTTGTTAAACTGCCTAATCTTATTACAGTCAGGCTGGAACCTGTCTCGGCCGACACGGGGTGAAGGCAGCGTGCGCCCTGAACAGCTCGCCAGAGCATCACAGGGCCAGCACTCAGACATCTTGACTGTAGGAGGAACAGCCATTTCACCTAATGTACATATCTTTCAACTATCTTACTCGCTTACTCATTTGCCAAGGTTTGGCAGGGTTGCGGGGAGGCTGAAGCCTATTTCAGCTGAACATCTCACCAGACCATCACAGGGCAACACCCACAACCATTCACAATCACATCCACACCTAGGGGTGATTTAAAACAGCCAATTAGCCTAATGTACATGTCTTTGGACTGTGGGAGGAAACCAGAGTACCCAGAGGAAACCCATGCAAGCAAAGGGAGCATGCAGACTCCACACAGAAACTCCTCAGCCCAGGACTCAATCCCAGGACCTTCTTGCTGTGAGGCGGACATGCTAAGCACAATGCAGTAATAATAACAGCTATTATTATTATTGCTTTAATAAATGTCGCCTCTGGTTTTGGTATCAGAATTACTGGCTTAAATCAATGAAACGGAACTGTATAGGTTAAAAAATGCATTTTTTTCCCACAAGGTTTCATCAGCAGCATATTAAGAGGCAAAAGGCATATAAGGGCAAAATATTGTACCTGCTTTAACGCAGGTAGGCCAATCCATATATGATCTTCAAGTCTGCAATGCTCGACTGCGCTCATGATGTGTTTCCTTTGAGTACAAAACATGTCAAACAGAAAATCTGATGCTCCTTTCTTAAAAACAAACAATGAAAAAAAGAAAAACCCCTAAACATTAAAACTAAACGCTACAGCTTTACCAAATCATCCCTCTGTGTGTGTGTGTGTGTGTGTGTGTGTGTGTGTGTGTGTGTGAATGGTTGTGTGTGTGTGTTGGCTCTGCGATTGCCTGGCGGGCTGTTCAGGGCGTACCCCACCTTCGCCCGGAGTCGGCTGAGATGGGCACCCGACTCCCCACGACCCTACTTAGGATTAAGTGGCTTAGAAAATGAATGGTTTCCTCATCTGTCCTTTTGTGTATGTTGCATTTTAATTGGATAACATGAGCTTAAAGGGGCAGTGTCATGGTGGTTTAAAGAAAACAGCCGCAATAACATCAGTGGGGTTATCAAGGAAGGCATATTAATTTATATTGATGGAAATTTGCTTTACAAAGGATAGGAGACATGAATTAGGTTTGTATATTAAATTTGCAATGAACTTCAGTCTTTGAAAACTGTTCAGCCCAAGAAGATTTCAAAAAATCCTGGCGGCAATCCGTTTCCATCCGCTTCATGTCAGGTTTGAAAATTTTAAACTCCTTTTGATTTGCAAGGTGAAAACAGTATTTTGGACATTTGTTGAATAATTACAGATTTTGTCAAGTAAATTTGGGGCACAGACCCTTTAATTTATGTACAGTTAAGAACTAAAGAATCTACCTAGTTAGTTTTTATCACACTCACAACTATACCTGTAACCTGACACTGTTGTCACTGATAAGCTGCGTGAGTTTACAGTCTGGGCTAGAAAGAAATCAGCTCAGCATTAATTCTTTATTTTCTTACTACTGTTGTTGTTCCACTGGATAAGCTGTTAATAAATCTACAGAGCATGTAATTCTGAAAAGATAATTTCACTTTACAGTCCTTGGTCCTCATTCTCTCTCTTTCTCTTTCTCTCTCTCTCTCTCACTCACTAGGGTCGCAGGGAGGCTTGGGACTATCTCAGACGACTCTTGGTGAAGGCGGGGTACACACTGACAAGGCAACACATACAAGTATTACAAGTATTCACACCCACACTCACACCTAGGGTCAATTTGGAACAGCCAGTTAGCCTACTGTGCATGGCTTTGGATTGTGGGAGGAAACCCACACAAGAACAGGGAGAACATGTAAACTCCACACAGAATCGCCCGAGCCTGGGACCCGAACCAAGGACCTTCTTGCTGTGAGGCGAATATCCTAACCACTGTGCCGTCCTCCTTGGAGTAACTGAGCATTAAAAATGTTCAGAGGTAAAAAAATAAAAATAAATTATAATCAAATTAAATCTGGATCAATAACATCACAATCAATGCCTGTCAATGGATTAAAGTGGTTTATTCAGTAGGTATGTGAAAATGTATATATTTTTTTTAACTCCTGTCAAGCCATTTCACCTCTATTAGCCTTCTCCTCCATCCCAGCTCCAAATCATTTAAAAGGTGTATATTTCTGATTTCTGATAATAAAAAAAGAGACACATGGCATTGCAGGGCTGTAAAAATTGAAGCAAGAAAATTCCAAGGGTATCCAAGAGCAGCAGTCTAACGTCAGATATGACCTTGGGCAAGATGGAACATGAGCCTGGGACAGATGTGAGGACAACCCTTAAAAAGGGTTATACCCTACTGTCTGGAAATAGGCCACAGCCTTGAGGCCATGAGTCCAAGAGAGCAAAACAGACTGGACACTCAGGGAGGGTGGGGTGGCATACTCTCTCTCCTCTATACATCCCAGCCACACCAGCCAACCATGAGTGTCATGCATGCAGACGAGGGGGGATAGTAGTAGTACAAAGCGCTGTGTTCATGTGCCTATGAGGAAGCATTGCAACATTCTAGCCCTCCTTTTTTGGTAGTTATTGTGTATTAGGGGGCACCTAAGTGGAGGGAGTGAATTGGCCATGTGTAAATTAGGGAGAAAGTGGCACTATGGCGTACTGGTTAGCACATCCGCCTCACAGCAGGAAGAAAAAATACAATTAAGAAAACATACAAGCAAGCATATCAGTCCATCTCTATATCCATCCATCCACTCACTTCAGTACCTGTTTTACCCTGGTTAACACTGTAATAGATATAGAGCTCATCCCAGGAACACTCACTCACTCACTCACTTTTTGAATCACTTCATCCTACTAGGACACAGGTGTCAAACTCAAGGCCCGCAGGCCAATCTGACCCGTGAACTTATTTTATGCGGCCTGCGAGAGCTTTACTGAATATCATTATCGTACATGCTTTACATCAACCATTACCATGAAACCTAATTTATATTTATTCCACTAGGTGGCAGCAACCTGTTTCAAATAAACAGCGAGTCATTCATGACTCAAAATAGATTGCAAGCTAGCTAATCGCTAGCTGTTGCCAGGAAAGGAAAGGAACAAATTCCTAAACGAATCATTTTGCCATGCAGATTTCATTTCATGCCCTTTTTTGAAATGGATGTTCAGTGATTATTCAGCCTTTGGTGACCTAGAAATTTTGTGATTTGATTTTTTGATTTTTGCTTTTGCTATATGTATTAATCCGGCAAGGGACATTATTGCCTCTGCATTTAACCCATCCAAAGTGAGCACACACACACACACACACACACTCGGAGCAGTGGGCTGCCACACACATTGCGGCACCCAGAGAGCAGTTGGGGTTAGGTGCCTTGCTCAAGGGCACTTCAGCCATGAATGAGGAGGAAGGGAAGGTGCGGCTCACTCTCCCACCGCCACACCTTTTTCCTGCTGGTTCGAGAATCGAACCAGTGAACTTTCGGTCCCAAAGCCACTTCTTTAACCATTAGGCTACGGCAACCCCAAAATAGTGATGGTCTCAATGAGTTTCACACCCCTGTACTAGGGTCATAGGGAGGCTGAAGCCTATCGCAGTTGACACCGACCCCTGAACCGCTCACCAGAGCATTACAGGGCAAACACACACAGCCATTCACATCCACACCCAGGTGCGATTTGGAACAGTCAGTTAGCATAATGTGCATGTCTTTGGACTGTGGAAGGAAACCCGAGTACCTGGAGAAACCATCACTGAATCAATTAATCCCTAACAAACCCAGCCAAGGAATGACCTGCCATTTAACTTATAAAAAAAGTGGTGCCTTATAAAAGGAAGAAGAGATGGTGTGTGTCTGTGATATTGGTTGCATTTCAGTGGCTGAGCTGCATTATTGGAAGATTTTGTGCATGCTGTGCTAGGAGGCACTCTTTAACAATTTTGTCATGTTTATGGGTCAAGCTAACTGTCTGTTCTGTTCCCCAAGTCTGCCTGCAATGTTCTACTTTCTGCTGTGTCTCTCCTGCTCCTGCTGTCTCTCCTCCTCTTATCCATTCTCTGCTTGGATGTCTCACTGTGTTAAGCTTCTTCATAGCTACGGTGATGTCTCTGTCTGCTCTGGAGAATTTCATTCCCCTGTTCGACTGTGTACAGCTCTTGATTAGTGACCTACATGGCTCACACAAACATGTCTGTCTTTCTTTTCCACTCTTTTCTTCCCTCTGTATATATGTGTGCTGTTCTCTCTTCATTGCAGAACATCGCAGATAGTGATATAAATAATAATTGAGTGCCACACACACACACACACACACACACACGCACAGCATTGAATGCAGTCAGATTAGTAATGAGTAGCTGATTAAAGAGGAGGGAAGGAGACAAGAGGAGAGAAGAGAAGGATGGTCAGCAAACGAGGTGTTCCTCTCTGATTTAATTGTTGAGGCAGTCGGGGTTAGATAACGCCAAACCCTGAAGACGTGACCCCCTCACATCAGACTTTTATATCGACCCACACTGGATAATCACACGTGCTACTACTAGGATATCGGCTCATACGCCATGAGTACAGAGACACAAAATGACACAGAGACAACAGATGTTGAAATAAATTCCCTAACTGAAAACTAAACTCAGAAATATACTGAACAAAGCAAGACATGCATTCATTCATTCTCTAAGCCACTTAAACTTAATTAGGATCGGATGGAGGCTGGCTCTGACTCTGTGTGCGGGTGGGATACACCCTAGACAACTTGCCAGGCCATTGCAGGGCCAACACACACACAACCGATCACACTCACACTGTTTTTGGACTGTAGTAGGGAACCGGAGTACCTGGAGGGAAGCCACGCAAGCATGGGAAGAACAATGGGAAGCTCCACACAGAAACGCCCGAGGCCGAGAATCGAACCCAAGACCTTCTTGCTGTGAGGCAGACGTGCTAACCACTGCACCACCGTGCTGCCCAAAGCAAGACAATTTCAAATAAAGCATTCCACGAGGTGGATGTTGGTAATTAGTCTCTGAGATGGTGGTATGTTTGTAAGGGTCTAGTGAGATGTTTAGGGTGTACCCTACCATCACCCAGTGTTGGCTGAAATAGGCTCCAGCCTAAGTGAGTGAGAGAGTGATTGAGTGAGTGAGTGTATATATTACAAAGAATTATAAGACAAACAAACTAAAAAGTGATTTTTATATTTTTCTCCCATCTTAAATCGTGATGCTGACACTGCCTGCTTGAGTGCCTGTGACAAACTGTGAATGTCCATGGATTTGATTCATGCATTATCCCCCTGGAATAATGATTTTTAATCCCAAGACAGCAGACCGATCAGATTGTGGCGTCCCTGTGTAGTGCATACTAATAAAAGTTAATTTACTCAGTCCCACTATACATGGTTAACAGGCAATCAGCCCATGTACACTGGGGAAAAGAATTATTTCATCCCCTGCTGATTTTGTCAGTTTGTCCACTTACGAAGGAATGAACGATCTATAATTTTTATAGTAGGTTTATTTTTACAGAAAGAGACAGGATATAAAAAAAAAGAAAAAAAAGAATGAAATCCAGATTGATTTTGTGGAATAACTGCTAAAGGCGTACATGTAGTGTGATGTGGGGCGGTAGTGGTTAGGGTGCTGGGCTCATTATCGAAAGGTCGTGAGTTCAAATCCATGTTAAACCCCCTCCGTGCTAAGACCCCTGGGCAAGGTCTTAGCCACAAGTGTGTTTCTGTCCACCCAGCAGTATAAATGGGTACCAGTACTAGAAAGGAAGGAAACCAGCGATGGACTAGAACCCCATCCAGGAGGAGTTGAACTCTATCACTTCACTCTACAGACACTGGGATAAGCTCCGGCTCTGAAGAACCAGTAGGCTCAGGTGTGAAAACCCCCAACAGATTTTACCATGTAGTGTGCTACAGAAGGAGTGTATCCTATCCTGTACCCCTATACCTGTGTGAGGATAATCATGAACCCACGAATGCCATGAAAAACCCGAAAACAAAAACAGGATAAGAATAATATTAGGCATTAAACTTTATATTAGAATTATAACTTTGCCTCCTTAGGATCTTAATAAAGCGACACGGTGCTGGCCTTCTGTGGTTTATGTGATAGAAATGTACAGCTCTACTGCTGATGTTTCTGCTGTGTCAGGAGTAGTATCATATTCTACGCTCAATAATATCTGAATGCATTTAAATAAAGTATAAAGTATTTTTTATTCTTATTTTTGTCTGAAAAGGAAATGTGCTACACTGATTAATTTGTCTTTTTTTTAATGTGAAGGCAAAGAGTGAACTGAATGTGGTTTATAAACTCAGGAAGTGCTGTATTCTCAGTTAATTGCAGGTTAATTACTGCTTTATAAAGATGAGTACAGCTTATTGCATTATTTACACGTTTTGATGACGAGGTCAAAATGTAAACCGGAGCTGATTAATATTATTATAAATTTACTATGAGTGAGTAAAAAAAAAATGTGATGCATCACTCTCTCTCTCTCTCTCTCTCTCTCTCTCTCTCTCTCTCTCTCTCTCTCTCTCTCACTCCCCTCTCTCTCATGCTTGCTCTCTTTCTCTCTTTCACTTTCTTTCACTTTCTTTCTCTCTCTCTCACTTTTTTGTCTTTCTCTCTCTCTTTCTCTTTCACGCTCTCTCTCTCTCTCTCTCTCTCTCTCTCTCACACACACACACTTTCTCTCTTTCACTTTTTCTCTCTTTCTCTTTCACTCTCGCTCTTATTCTCTCTTTTTCTCTTTCTCTCTCTCTCTCACTCTCTCTCTCTCTCTTCTTTCTCTCTATATCTCCCTTTCTATTTCACTCTTTCTCTCTCTTTCACTCTCTCTCTGTCCCTCTCTGTCTCTTGCTGTCTCACACACTCTCTCTCTCTCTCTTTCTCTCTCACAGACACTCTCTCTCTCTCTCTCTCTCTCTCTCTCTCTTTCATGCTCCCTCTCTCTTTCTCTGTATCTCTCTCTCTCTCTCTCTCTCTCTCTCTCTCTCACACACACACACTCATGCTCTCTCTCTCTCTCTCTCTCTCTCTGTCTCACGCTCTCTCACACTCTCTCTCTTTTGCTCTCTCTCTTTCTTTGTCTCTCTTTCACACATACTCTCTCACTCTCTGTCTTACGCTCTCTCTCTCACTCTCTCTTTCTCTTTTGTTCTTTCTCTCGCACACACAAACGCTCTCTTTCTGACTCTGTCTCACTCTTTCTCATGCTCTCTCTCTCTCTTATGTTCTCTCTCTCTCTCTCTCTCTCTATCTCTCTTTCTCTCTCTCTCTCTCTCTGTCTTTGAGTCAAGGATACTATAACAGATGTAACAGAATTGTGTTTATACTGAACTTACAAACATACAATACTTCTACAGTCAGTGCATAGGCACACACACACACACACACACACACACACACACAATTTCAGGGCTCTGGCAGGTCATCTACACAGAAATATGAGTGCTGGGTAGATAAGAAATGAGGGCCAAACTGCTCTGATTTATTCGTTGAGGACGTGTCAGACAGATGATAAAAAGAAACGAACCCTCCCTTTAAGAATGAGGCCTCAGGCTCATCCTTCAGACAGAGAAAGAGAGAGCAGGAGAGAGCAAGAGAGAGAGCAAGATGGAGAGAGAGAGAGAGAGAGAGAGAGAGGGACAGCGGGACCTGTGATAGCTTTAAAAGCTAATCCATCAGACACACTCCCTTTGATGCATTTAGGAGCGCCGCTTGTGCTAAACGTTTAGGCCATTATGGAACAGGGCTTGTCGCAGAGAGGAACAGGTTATATGGGCGATTTATGGGCCAGAAAGCGCTGGCAGTGGTTCCGCTCTGCTCTTATTACTCACTGAAGGACAGCATGGCTGCTCACCAGGGGTCTGATGAGGAGCAGCATTCTGAAACGACGGATGCTTTGTGGAGGTCATAAACCCAAATGCACTATACACTTCTTAGCAATGGACGATCGAGGCACTTGCCTGGGTTACTTCTTTCAATTTTACATTCATACACTAATAAACTAATACACTAATAAACTAATACACTAATAAAAAATAAATCATCATAATATAAAAATATTAAGCGAAACAGCAAAAAAATATTTATATATCTTAAAACACATGATAGGCTTGAGAGCACAGAGAGGATATTACATAAAATTCAGCACCTGGATGCTCTTATGGTCAGATGAGAGCAAAATGCAAATTTTTTGGCAAAAAAACAAAAAAAACAAAATCAGTTTTGTGGATAAAAGAGGCAGGTGAGGGACTGTTTATAGCCATTATAACATCTTGAAGACTTTCCATAAAATAATGGATTTCAGGATCGAGATTATTTTCATTTATTTATTCATTCATTCACTTTGTAAGACGCTTATTCCCAATTAGGGTCGTGGGGAGGCTGGCGCCCACCTCAGCCACCTCTGGGCAAGGGCGGGGTACATCCTGGACAGCTTACCAGGCCATCGCAGGGCCAGCACTCACACAACCATTCACACTCACACTCACACTCACACCTAGGAGTGATTTGAAATAGCCAGTTAGCCTACTGTGCATGTTTTTGGCATGTGGGAGGAAACCGGAGTACCTGGAAGGAACCCACGCAAGCTTGGGGAGAACATGCAAGCTCCACAGAGATAAATGAATGAATGAATGAAATACCTTTGGGACACAACAGTGGTGATTTTGTATAGAAAGTTAAAATGCCTGCGATGGCCTGGCAAGCTGTACAGGGTGTACCCCGCCCTCGCCCAGAGTCGGCTGAGATGGGCACCAGCCTCTCTGCAACCCTAATTAGGATTAAGCGGTTCAGAAAATGATGAATGAATGAATGAATGAATGAAGTTAAATGCCTCCTTCTGACCAAACATAATCTATAAGTGTTCATTTAAATAAGTAAATACACATGTGGTCATACATCAAAGATAAAATAAAAAAAACACACTTTACACACATATACCTGCGTGTTAACACACATCACTGGCACTCCCGTTATCCAGACGCGAGCATCATACATAGAAACGCATGATGTAGAGAAGCGATGATGATCTCCCATAACACACCATTCAGTTCAGATGATGGAGTGTGTGTTATTATCTAGACGCACAGCAGACGCTAGGAAGAGTGATGGTTCTACTCTTTCCTAATGCACGCTTCTCATTAGTCGCCTGCCAAAGGGAGACTGAGAATCCCAGCCGAGACCAATTCACACACACACACACACACACACACACATACATTCATTCCTGATGCTTGAACCACTGTGTTGACTGTGGTTGGTTTCAAATACTAAGAGGGACACAGCAGCGAACACTTTTTACTTTTTAGCAGATGGAAGTGGGCAAAGAGGTACAGAGTAATACGCACAGGACAGCTATTAACAAGATATTCGTTACAAATTGTTTTGTTTAAGCAATCCAAGCTGTGTTTATCTTTGATTAACACACTTACCTTATGGTTTATAATATTTAAGAAAACTCAACCAAACTATATGGGAACCTTGCATTTTGTACAGGATAAGATGGAATTTAACAAGTTGATATTGATGCCATTGGCATTGTTGGAGAAACCTCTGCCCCAACAGGTCTAGTCCTACTTGTTTACTCATGTGCATGTAAAAAATGACCTCACATATACTTCATACATGCAGGAAGCTATTTAGGGCATTTTTACTTTACTATGACCTTGACCCTATTTGGATCAATACCAATATCTAATCAGTTCATCAGCTGCTAACAGTGATAATTAGTTATAAATCCTGCAAATGTTCAACCACACTGCACGGTCCAAAAAATTTTTACATTTTTGGTTGCTTTGCCACCTACATACAGTAGTAACATGTTAAGTCATATAACACACCTAGGATTGTCATTTCCTAATTAACCCCAAAGCCTAAAAGAAGAATGTATGGGCCTGTATATGTTACAACCCTCAGAGTCCAGCAACAGGCAAAATTTAGAGTCTGTCCACAGTCACCAACGGACTCTACATCCATCTGTCTAAACATCGTTTTGTCTGACTAGTCTGAGCTAGCTCCATAATACATCATCCTTGTTTATCATTCATCCATTTCTTTCCACTAAGGCTATTCAGATACCTGTACAGTCATTTGACATCTCAAGGCAAGTCTACTGCAACTCACTCCTGGCAGGTCTGCCTTTGAGAGCCATTTGACCACAGCAACTGATGCAGAATGTAGCAACATTCCCAAGTTCTCCCACACCACTCCACTGCTATACTCTCTACATGTATGGCTTCCTGTAGCTGCTCGCATTAGTTCCAAACATTAATGTTAAAGCCAAAAATGGACTTACTACACCACATTCTCTCTGATCCTCTAGCACTGCTAGACTGGACCCTCCTTCTATCATGAGACAAGGAAAACATGCATCTAAAACATGCATCTGTTCTCTGTTCTGGACTAAACTTACTCTAGCTGTCCGGACAGATGAGTCACTAGGTGTCTTCAAAAGACAGCTGAAAACCTAACTTTTTTAGAAGTACACTTCACCCTCGATTTCTCGGATTATTAGGGGGATAGGTAGTCCGGGAACCTCAAAAGATCGGTGGTACTGGAGCTTGATAAATGAAACCCATGTATAAAATACAACCTGGGACCAAGACTCTGCAAACTGACAAAGAAATTAACCCGAGGTGCATGTGACAGGTCATGTGCTCTAGCTGTAGTCTGTTGGAGCTAATAAGAGAGGTACTGATGTAACAACTGAAATCTCATCTAACAAATGAATCCACTTTTAAATGAACTGAAATTAAATTAAATTGGAAAAGAAAAAATACAACAAAAGAAGAGAAAAAGCCATAGTAGAAGAGACTGATTATAAAGGTGAAGGTAAAGAAAAAGAAGGAGGAAGAGAAACAAAAGTAAAAGGCTGAACACCCGACAACACCCGCGCTGTAGAGAGAGAAAGCTGGAGCAGCAGGAGAAGAAGAAGAAGAAGACGAAGAAGAAGAAGAAGAAAGCAGAGGAAGACCGAATAAGATCAGGAACAAGGGGTGAATGCAGAAGAAGAAGAAGAAGAAACTGAAGAATAAGAAGATTTTTAATTAAAAATGGCACAATAAGCCATAAACAATTGTGATAGAATTTGTGAGCTTGGCGGTGAGTGGAGGAGGGCGTTTTTAATTAGCGTGGGCGAGAGCGATAGTGCTACTTCAGTGGCTTTGGGGCGGAACTGAGACAAAGCAAAAGAAGTGGGAGGATGAGGGATTAAAAGCAAACTCTCCAACCTCCCACACTAAAAACATATGTGAAACCCCACTGTTCATTCTCTTTCTTCCATCTGTTTCCATTCTGGCATTCTAAAGGGAAAAGAAACTCGAGATTCTTACAGAAACAGATTTATAACATCATGAGAGATAGATATAATGAGCAGTTTTATTTTTATTCTTGTACAGCTGGGATCCTCCCACCCCGCATTCATTTTTCTTTAAACCTATAAAGACTTCCACTTCTCTAAGCCAGACTATAACACACACACACACACACACACACACACACACACATCAATTAGCTTGATGTTAAAGGCAGTGTAAGAGCAGCTTCTGCCCCCAAAACAGAACACAAAAGGCATTTCCTGTGCTCTGAAGAAAAAAGAGAGGACATCCTCATCCTCGAGAAGGTGGGTAATCCCTTAATTCAACCAAGCAAAAGCGGCCTTCCTCTGCTTCCCTCCTCACACATCTACTCCTTCCATTTTCCTTTAAAATTCATTCAGTCTCTCGACTAATTCACAAAGCTAAGGATATGCATTTTGAATTTTATTTATTTCTTTTTTACTAATACTGTGGATTTTTGGTGGCACGGTGGCGTAGTGATCAGCACATCTGCATCACTGCAAGAAGTTCCTGGGTATGAGTCCCGGGACTCGTTGAGGGTGTTTCTGTTCTGTTTTCATGTTCTCCCTGTGCTCACGTGGGTTTCATCCAGGTACTCCGGTTTCCTCCTACAGTCCAAAGACATGCACATTAGGCTAACTGTCTGTTCCAAATTGCCCCTAGGTGTGAGTGTGAGCTACGTGTGCTGTCCCTGTGATAGACTGGTGAGCTGTCCAGGGTGTACCCTACCTTTGCCCATTGTTGGCTGAGATAGGCTCCAGCTGCCCTGCGATGGATGAAGCGACTCCGCAATAAATAAATAAATGAATGAATGAATGAATGAATGAATGAATGAATGAATGGTGGAGCTCATGGGAAATTTTAATTTGCACTATTAAAATCTAAAGATTTTTATTTTCCTCACTAATATTAGCAAGGTTAGCTGCATAATTAGTTACATCGCTAACTAATAAAAGGATGTCAGGTGTCACGTCACATCTTATCGTGATTGAAATCAAGCCAACAAGCTTATTTTGCTTTCTAAGAGGAGTGAACCGTTTAAAAATCGCATTTCATGTTTAATTCACGCCATGGAGCTTGTTCTGTTAAATCCCCAAACACAATCAGCAACCTGAAAGGAGTAAACTATTTTAAAATCGTATTTGCAGTGCAGTGGTGCATTAAAGGAACTCAGATGATCTCTGGGGTAAACATTAAGGCTTTGATTTACTAAAAGTTCTAATTCGTGTGTGTGGGCGCAATCTGATCAATTACGCCTGCAGTTAGTGCGTGTGTTACAGATTTCCCAGGAGTAGCTGCACGGATGATGTCACGTGCCAAGGTGAAGAAAACATTGAACAGCTAAGGGCCAATTTTTCTAAGAATCACCCAGCGCACGATACATCACCTAATCCCTCCGATTCCTATCAAATGTTTGGTGCATATATTGCCAAAACTGACAGAATTTTTTTTTTAATCTCTGAAACCCTTTATGAGCCAGAGTTCCAGGTGAAGGTCTTTTTGATATTATTATAACGGTCCCCTAGGGTCCAAATACACATGAATGAGCTAGTGTTAACCAGGGCGCAAGCTATTATGGCCCAAGAAGTCATGATTTTAGGCTCCACCTATAGATGTGGCCTTAATTCAACCTTGAAAATACCGCCATTTTTTGAAAGACTCTACCTGATGTACATTCATATAACATGAAATCACAGAGCCTGAATGAGGGCGCACCAAGATAATCAAAGTCAAAAAACAATTATTACTTTTTTTTTTTTTTTTTTATTTGAATCCA
>JAQMYF010000006.1:28563668-28573831 GCA_030014195.1 Neosilurus mollespiculum
CTTTTTATAAATATATAATTTCATTCCAAATTCAGTAAATCATCACAGATTCAAATTTTCAGACTTTTTTCTTGGTCTGCACTGCACTTAACGGGCTGGTGGTGTTGTGGTTGGAGTGCTGTGCTCATGATAGAGAGGATGTGGGTTCGAATCACTGTCGACCCCTGGGCAAAGTCTTAATCACTAGTGTGCTTTCGTCCACCCAGCAGTATAAATCGGTACCAGTAAAAATACTGGGAAGGTAACCTGCCATGGATTAGCATCCCATCCAGGAGGAGATGAATTCCTAGTCGCTTCATGCTACAAAAACCGGGGATAAGCTCCAGCTCTGAAGAGCCAGTAGGCTCGGGTGTAAAGCCCATCAGACTTTACCTTACCTTAACAGCACTACTGACACTTTCAATAGCATTATAATTTTTTCAATGCATAACATGGCATTTTTCACTACTTTATTTTATTGTTGCAATTTTATGAGGCCGCACAGTGGTGTAGTGGTTAGCAAGTCTGCCTCACAGTAAGGAGGTCCTGGGTTCGAGTCCGGGGCTTGGCAAGGATGTTTCTGTGTGGAGTTGGCATATTCTCCCTAGGCTTGCATGGGTTTCCTCTGGGTACGCCGGTTTATTTCCACAGTCCAAAGACATGCACATTAGGCTGACTGGCTGTTCCAAATTGCCCCTAGGTGTGAGTGTGTATGGCTATGTGCGTGCTGCCATTGTTCAGAGTGCACCCCGCCTTGACCCAATGTCAGCTGAGATAGGCTCCAGCCTCCCCGCTACCCTAGTAGGAGAAAGTGATTCGGTAAATAAGTGAGTGAGTTTCTTTATTAGAAAGATGATTTATGGATAGTGAAATGTACTGTGTCAGGACTACACATTATTCCTTTTCAAGGTTTGGCTGCATATGCACTGCAGGACACGAGACCCAGGCTGCTAATAACGTAGTTATGTGAATAATTGTGTGTTTGTGGACACTGCAAAGGTCTGGTGAGCTGTTCAGGGTGTACCCTGTCTTGGCTCAGTGTTGGCCTCCCCACGACCCTGTTAGAATTAAGTGGTTCGACAAAGAAGAAAGTGACAGAGTTTTATCCAATAATATATGAGCTATATTAATGTAATGCTTTTTTAACTGAGCGGCACAGTGGCGTAATAGTTAGCATGTCCGCCTCACGGCAGGAAGGTTCTGGGTTCAAGTCCTGGTCTTGGCAAGGGCATTTCTGTTCAAAATTTGCATTTTCTATGTGTAATTGTGCATGTTTCCTCTAGGTAGTGAGGGAGGAAACCGGAGTACCTAGAGGAAACCCACACAATCATACGGAGAACATGCAAAATTCCAAATTGTTCCAAATTGCCCCTAGCTGTGAGTGTAAATGGTTGAAGGTGTTGTTGACTCTGCGATGAACTGGCTAGCTTTCTAGGTTGCCTTCAACCAGTGTCGACAGAGATAGGCTCCAGTGTCCCCCTGCGTCCCTTGTAGGATTAAGCAGTTCAGCAAATGAATAATTGAAATAAAGCGGCTTTTTCAACCAAAGTTTTGCATATACAAGGTGGGTATTCAAACTATAACTCAAAATTTAAAAAAAACAATCAAGGCCTCAAATTAAAGAAAAAAAAACAAAGTAACTTTTAAGCAACCTGGTTTCGACACAAATGAACCATGGTGATGTCCAGCTTAAAGTGAGAAAACATGTAACCCAAGTACATACTGCGCGCTGCATGTGGGATTATTAGCGCTATATTTAACTGTCTCATGGCAACTAATCCATATCCTTCAGCTCAGCAGTCAACAGACCATTATTTCTAATGACTAGTAACTACACCAAGTCCATATGGTGTTTGTTACACTGTGGATGAACAAGCAAGGAAAATGCTCAGTTGGTCTATTTGATGTTTGTACACTCCAACACAAAAATCTCAAGTTTGAGATCTCCAGAAGGGACTTCACTCGCTGATCTGTCAGAATGTAATCAGTGTGTATAATAGTAATAATAATAATAATAATAATAATAATAATAATAATAAAAAGTTGATTAAGAGTGAAGAGATGTTACAAAATCAATGTGTCTAAAAATAACATTTTAATGTCAATAATTTAAAGGAAAAAAAAGACTATGATTGAAAATAGGCTGATGCTGATGTCGGCGTGATGTTACTGAGCCATTAGTTATTTCTCAGTCACTTATTCTGTTGGAACGCCTTCCAGAAAGCAGATGTTGGTGGTTTAGCGTAAATAACATTGTGCTCTTGGGCCACTGACAAACCAATCAATTGTAGGTGAAGTCATTTTTACCATCTGGATTTATAAAGATATCCTTTGATTTGAATTTCCTCAGGACTTTATTGCTTTCCGGTTACATTTTCTCCCACCTGGTTTAAAACATGCGCATCTATCATCTGTCAGGGTTTGTTTGAAAAATGATTGCTATATTTTGTGCTATATGTTTGACTTTCTGTGTTACCAATGTGTTCTCCGAAGGCCAGTTTAGTTTACAATTTGGGGAAATATTTATGAGGGGTTGAGGAGTTTGTATTTTGCAGCCTGGCTTGGTAATACAAGTGTAAATCCCTGCATTTATTCCCCAGGACTGTCTCAGCAATGTGTGAAAGAGGTGTGAATGGGGTCTTGTTTATCGCTCTGCATTTGTCTGCCGTCACTATTTTTACATAATGTGAACTCCAGTACGGGGCAGAAAATGAAAACATATTTGTGTGAGCATGTGTATGTACACACACACACACACACACACACACACACACACATATATATATATATATAACAGCTTATATATATATATATAACTGAACAGCTTGCCAGACCATCACAGGGAACTACAAACAAATGAAAAGGTATGAAATATGATATATGAAACTCTAACATGCTTGCGTGGGTTCCCTCTGGGTACATTGGGATAATTGGCTGTTCCAAATCGCCCCTAGGTGTGAGCATGAGTGTGAATGGTTGTATGTGTGGTGGCCCTGCGATGGCCTGGCGAGCTGTCCAGGGTGTACACCACCCTCGCCTTGAGTTGGCTGAGATGGGCACCAGCCTTCCCACGACCCTAATTAGGGTTAAGCAGCTTATGAATGAATTAAGGAATGAAACTCTAAAGCAGTGGTGTCAGACTCAAACTCACAGACAAACCGTTGCCGAGCAAAACACCACAAAGTGTAAGACATGAAACATGAACTGAATGAATGTATAAATATTCTAACAAGACAGGTGATACAAATGAATGCGGAAATCAGTGAGTGAAAGGCGGTGAATAGAACACTCAGTGTAAATCTTTCCTTTTTTCACTCCAGACCGTAGTCAGGAAACACAGGGTAGAGTTTTTTTATTTATTTCTTCCAGGGCTGAAGTTTGAATCAGGCCTTAAAGGAGCTGCACTATTCTTATAACTCCAGCCTTGGACACCGATCAGTAGAGATATCAGGAGCTCTGACTTTAGGCAGCGCACAAATTTATATATCATTCATTCATTCATTCATTCATTTTCTGAATCGCTTAATCGTGATTAGGGTTGCGGGGAGGCTGGTGCCCATCTCAGCCGACTCTGAGCGAGTGCGGGGTACACCCAGTACAGCTCGCCAGGCCATCGCAAGGCCTTTACATATTATGATTTCACAATTAAAGTAGTCAGTTGTTCCATACTTCTAGGGTCTAGAACAGATCGCGTATACCCATTTGAATGTATGGCTGTGTACGACTGCACTTGATTTATATAAAATCTCCAGGGCTGCCGGTTTGTTTGAAAAGAAGAAAGGAGGAGGGCTCCATCCATGTTTTGATTATAGGGAACTTAATAACACCACCATGAAATATTCCTCTCCTCTCCTATTAACTTCCTCTGACATTGTGCATCATTTTTCCCCAGCTGCATTATTGTGACTGTCAGGTATTAAAAAAAACAGAAATCATCCAGCAATAAAATGGCAATGAAAAGCCGACATATAAATCGAGCACATCAATGTTTTTTCAAGCACTGTATGAGCCATCAATCTTAGAATACCTCGAGATGCTTGGAGGAAAACCTGATATTTGTAACATTAGACCAGCTAATTATGGAGAGATTATTGTAGGGATGAAAAGTACAGGCTTTGTACAGACAACTGAAAGACAGAACAGACAACTGGAGCTGTGGGTAGAGGGGAGGAGAGGCTGACAAAAATAGTACAGAGTGGACGCCATACTGGGAAACCGTAGGGAACCTTATGTTCCTCAAAATGGATTTTATATCATTACAAACTATGAGGAGTCTAAGGTTAAGGTATTTGCAACAAAGTTGGAATTCAGCACTGAATTGTTGAGAAAATGGACATGACGCTCCAGCAAAATCATAAAGGGCAGTATTTAGAGTTCAATTACTCATATATAGTGAGTTAAAGAGCGAAACTGAGCGCATCAGTATTCAGACCTCAAACATAACTGTGAAATTAAGCACCAATCACAGAGCTGCATGTATTTCTGTGCCCAGTGTAAAGTTTGCCAAAAATATAAGCATGTTTCAATTATACACAAGCCTGACCTTGGATCTAAGCCCATTTACTTACACAGTATTGGCTCAGAACATAACTCTCTGGAAATACATCGTGCTGAAATTGATAATTTAGGCTTTGTATGTATATTTAATCTGTGGAATACCATTCAAGGGCATAAATATGACACATATAAGGATGACACTATACATTTATTCATTTTCTAAGCCGCTCAATCCTGATTAGGGTCACGGGGAGGCTGGCGGCTATCTCAGCCGACTCTGGGCGAAGGCGGGGTACACCCTGAACAGCTCACCAGGACACTGCAGGGCCAACACTCATACAACCATTTACACTCCCACTCACATTTTCTCTAATAGTGATGAGAATAGTCAGGACTAGAAATGGATTTGTTGGGGGGACAGAACAGGTAGGAGTGTTAAGGGATAAAGTGAGCGAGGGCAGACTGAGATGGTTTGAGCATGTGCTGAGGAGGGATGAAGGGTATATTGGTAGAAGAATGTTGAGGGTGGAACTGCCTGGTAGGAGGAGAAGAGGAAGGCCAAGGAGATTTATGGGTGTGGTAAGGGAGGACATGCAGGAGGTTGGTGTGAGAGAGAGGGATGCAGAGGACAGAGCAAATTGGAAAAGGACGATTTGCGGTGGCGACCCCCTAACAGGGGTATTATTTAAAGTAAGACACGTGAAAACGTGGCAGCACGGTGGTGTATAACAGTTATCACATCCTCCTCACAGCAAGAAGATCCTGGGTTTGAGTCCTGAGCTTGGTGAGGGTGTTTCTGTGTGGAGTTTGCATGTTCTCCCTGTGCTTATGTGGGTTTCCTCTGGGTACTCCGGTTTCCTCCCACAGTCCAAAAACATGCACTGTAAACTCCAAATCACTCCAGGTGTGAGAGTGAGCGTGAATGGTTGTGTGTGTGTTGGCCCTGCGATGGCCTGGCAAGCTGTTCAGGGTGTACCCCGCCCTCACCCAGAGTTGGCTTAGATGGGTGCCATCCCTCCTGCAAACATAATTAGGATTCATCGGCTTAGAAAATGAATAAATGAATCAATAAAACAGCTAGCACCACATGTACACCTGCCAAAATTAAGATCTTGATTAGGTATCTTGTATCTAGACTTGCTGTGTGTATGATTGGTTTTGAAAGTCCGCATTTTCTATCCCTTGCCTCAAGACAAGAAGGATCTGGCAACCACACAGGAAACTCTAATCATCTGAATTGGATGCTTCAAATTGCCTTACATGTTTGTAACCTAAATCTGAATACAAGGAACTAAGCCAGAATAAATACTGATGCAATCATTTCTCTGAAGTCTCCACCTGTGAATATGATCCGTACAGTTGGGAATGCGTTTCTATTTTCACAGGAATAAAGCCTGGATTTCTTGATGAAGGTAAAATTGTAGGTACTTTATGTTTTTCTTTCCTTCTTTTTTAAATAATCAATCAGTTTATTATTCAACATTAGAAAAAAAGCAGGGACTTAAACATTATTGGTGCCTTGAAGTAAAAAAAAAAAATCATTTTAATAAAACTCAGACATTAAGAGAAAGTGGCTGAGTGTGTGAGTGGTTTTAGGAGGCGGAAGTGGATCAGTGGTAGGCTGCTTATTTTTCCCCCTGAAGTTTTAAGAAATGGTTTAAAATAAGCCAAAGTTGGTGTGTGTGTGTGTGTGTGTGTGTGGTGCACATTTAAGATGGAGCCCTACAGCTCCATGCTTCTCAGTCCAGTAGGGGTCACAATGTGGGTCAAAAGGGTGTGTCGGGGGGGGTGTCCCCTTGGCCTCCTTAATGATGAGTGATGTCCTCCAATTAGGGATGCTGACGGCCCTTAAAGTAGCCAGCCATTAATCACATGTCTGCCCTGCAACAAAAAATCGCTCTTTGATTTATGATTCCTCCATCACTCCCTCTGCCTCTGTTTACCACCTCTCTCTCTCTCTCTCTCTCACCTTCAGTCATGTCCTGAATTCTGTGATTGGCTGACTTCGGGAATCAGTGTCTTTCTTTCATGACACTGATAAATAAATCAGTACGAGCTATATTTGGAGCAAAGGGCTGTGACCTTTCATGTACAGAAAAGAAATGCCATCTCAAAAGGAGGTTCCAATCAACTGACTATTAGCTCAGCGTCTGCCTCAGCATTTCAACTTTAAAGCTCTTTTATCAACATCATCATCGTCTTCCACTTGCTCCGGGGTCGAGTCACGGGGGCAGCAGCCTAAGCAGTGAGGTCCAGACTCCAGCATGTTCTGGGTCATCTCCAGGGTCTCTTCCTGGTTGGACATGCCCGAAACACCATACCAGGGAGGCGTTCAGGATGCATGTTTATCAGATGCCCGAGCCACGTATACTGGCTGCTCTCAATGTGTAGGAGCAGTGCTTCTACTCCGATCTCCTCCCGGATGGCCGAGCTTCCCACACTATCTCTGAGGGAGAGCCCCGCCACCCTACAAAGGAAGCTCATTTCAGCCGCATGTATTCGCAATCTTGTTCTTTCAGTCACTACCCAAAGCTCGTGACCATAAGTAAGGGTAGGGGGTAGTAAGCTCATTTATGCTCAAGTTTAAATGCATATACCGATACAGACGGAGCCCTCTGTCCGTACTCCGTATTTAATAATTCGTATTCATGGACATTGCAGAAACCCTGGGAGTTCTGTCACCAATAATTAAAACGAGACGCAATGAAGAAACTTTAATTATGGCGGGACATTTTGAGGAGAGATTTTGTGAGTTTGTCAGAAATTTACTCATTCACTGAACCGCCTAATCCTATCAGGGTCATGGGGAGGCTGTAGCCTATTTCAACCTACACTGGGCGAAGGTGGGATACACCCTGAACAGTTCGCCAGACCTTTGCAGGGAAACACAGCACACACAAAACCATTCACCCTTACATTCATATCTATGAGCAATTTGGACCAGCCAGTTAGCCTAATGTGCATGTCTTTGGCCTGTGGGAGGAAACCATGGATTACCCAGAGGAAACCCACGCAAGCACTGGAAGAACGTGCAAACTCCACACAAAAATGCCCGAGACCGGGAATCAAACCTGGAACCTTCTTGATGTGAGGCGAACATGCTAACCACTACCATGTCTAAAACTCCACATAGTAATACTCTAGCCAAGCCCAGGACTTGAACCCAGGATCTTCCTGCTGTGAGGTGGATGGGCTATCTGCTACGCCACCATGTTGGCCATGCCATTCCCAGTTTTTGTATGTCCTGACACTTGGCTGGGTAACTCGATGATAATGACCATGTACTCATCTGCCAGTTTACAAAGGCTTCATAACCAGAGCGTTCTGTCACACCAGCCCAGGGATTCTGTACATTACACCCCCTTATCAACTGAAGTGACCATTACCTGAGTATTATCCCACGTTATCTGTGCAATCTCTTGCCAGTTCCTCTCAATGGTGTAAGCTGGGGTTTGCAGTTTGTAGCCTTGATTTGTCTGTTGGCTACTGACTCACTCATTTGCTGAGCCACTTAATCCTACCAGGATCACTGGGAGGCTGAAACCTGCCTCAGCCTCAACTGACAGAAGACCCTAATCAACTCACCAAACCATTGTAGGGCAACACGCATACACACAAAACCATTCACACTCACATAGGAGTAATTTGGAAAAGCCAATTAGCCTAATGTGCATGTCTTTGGACTGTGGGAGGAAACCAGAGTACCCAGAGGGAAACCCACGCAAGCACAAGGAGAACATAGAAACTCCACATGGAAACACCCATTGCGAGACCAGGACTCGAACCCAGGACCTTCTTGCTGTGAGGCAGATGTGCTAACCATTACACCACCGTGCCTCCTTGTCTTTCAGATTTTGTTCTTGTTTGTACTTATTAGAGGACAGGACTTGTTAAAAGTTAACCAAAAAAAAAAGTCTATCCTAAAATCTGTCTGCGTGCAAAATCTTACACCAATAGCTGCAATTTTAAAGATTTTATTGTCACTACATTTATATTTATATTTATATTTGACTTTTAACTATTCGTGTCCTTCAAATAGTTATTGATATTTTATTCTTCTTGATAATGATAGTTTTTATTCTTCTTCAAATATAGGACAGTTGTACTGTTGTACTGTGTATGATTTTGTATGTGACAAATTAATCTGAATTTGATTTGATATTTAAAAACTGAGTCTCAGAATGATGACATCATCGAGGCCCAAGTTAACAAGGAGGAGTTTGGCTTCAAACAGCATTTCTTTCAGTATTTCTGGAGTTTGTGCTCAAATATATGAATCCTGGTGTATATATAGTTTCTCAATGCACAGGTAATGATTTCAATGAGTGTATTAATATTAATAATATGCTTGTACATTTTAGTTGGGTGTCGATGACATCATCATTCTGAGACACAATTTTCAAATATCCTCCCATCAAATCATTTAAACCGAAGCTATCAGCCTCGGATGTTGCACATGGAAAGAAATTAATCTTGATATTCGAATGAGATGAACTTTTAACAAGTTTAAAAAAAAAAAAAAAAAAAAAACAGAACACAAAACAGAAATGTCACTTACGTAATCGGAATCCACCTTGGAGTCGTAGTACTCTATTGCACTTGCCTGGGAAAAAAAAAAAAAAAAAACAGAGAACATATTAAAAATCTCAAGCCCATTTAAAATGATTTATACCACAGTACAATTTCTGAATCATCCTGCTTTCGGAAATGTCTGATACAAATATACAAATTGTGTATCCACAAATCCCCACATGTCCCGCGCATGCTAATGGATCAGGGTAATGATGATGGTAATGAAATAATGACCCTGTCCTAAGGCCACACTTAGGAAAAGGAAATGTCATTCTGTCCTTTATGTTGTTTGTCATCTGGTATGATTTTCAGAGATTCATGATTGTTAAAGCGATTAAAGGTTAGAGAGAGATTAGGATGCTTTACAAACTGCTGGAGGATGAGAAGAAATGTATAAGCCCATAAAGCTGTCTGAAATGACTGCAATTCTATCATGGATGACATTTCACTACATTTTTATACAATTTTAAATAATACCAATCAACTTCCACTAACAGAAACAGACAAACAGCTTTTTTTCCCCTTCTCGCACTATTCCTGATCACGCTCTCATGCATCAATATGTGGTTCAATTTGAACAAATTATTGCAATCAAATTTTCATTATTCCAAGTAGCAGCACAGTGCAATTAAACCCACATGAATATGAAACCCTGCCTGTTACCAGGTATTGTTGAGTCTGTGGGCAGTGTGGTGGCGTCGTGGTTAGCACGTCCACCACACAGCAAGACGGTCCTGGGTTTGATTCCTGGACTTGGGTGTTTCTGTGTGGGGTTTGCATGTTCTCCCTGAGCTTACGTGGTTTCCTCCAGGTACTCTAGTTTCCTCCCACAGTCCAAAAAATGTGTGAGAACCAAACACACAACCATTCACACTTACATTCACACCTAGAAGCGAGCAAGGGGAGAACATGCAAACCTCACATAGAAATGCCTTCGGTGGGGCCGGCACTCAAACCCAGGACCTTCTTGCTGTGAGGCGAATGTGATAATCACTACAAAACTGTGACACCCATGTGAAAAACAGACAAGAATAAACCAAAAGGGCATAGATAGAGATGTGGATAAATAGGAGGAAAAACCTCCTTCCTTTTTTTTTTTTTTTTTTTTTTTGGGG
>JAQMYF010000006.1:28589389-28610627 GCA_030014195.1 Neosilurus mollespiculum
CTAATAATATTATATATACATCATATTATCATATTGAACCATATTAATATTATATATACATCATATTATCATATTGAACCCTATTAATATTATATATACATTGCATTATCATATTGAGCTCTAATAATATTATATATACATCATATTATCATATTGAACCATATTAATATTATATATACATCATATTATCATATTGAGCCATATTATTATTACATATACATTCTATTATCATATTGAGCCATAGCAATGGTAAGCCTTAACTTTATAATGCTTTAAGCTTGTAAAGTCAAGTTCAAACTGAGGGTGTACCCCGCTTTCACCCAGTCTCGGCTAAGGTAGGCTCCAGCCTTCCTGTATCCTTGGAAGGATTAAGCGGTGACTGCAAATGTGTGAGTGAGTGAGTAAGTGGGTGAGTGAGTGGGTGAGTACTGATAAATAGAAGAATAGTTTGGCACGTGTGCAGATGCTGTGGAATTAGTGCATTAGCACATATACTAAGTTCACTCATTAAGCAAAAAAGACATTTATATCTGTCCGATAAATGATCTCACAGTGCGGTCAATGGAATCTGAGTGATATACTCACAGCTCATAAACACTACAGTCAGTTATAGTCATTAACAGCTCAGTAAAACAGTCTGAGTGGAGTATGAATGTAGGAATCAGCACCGGTATCACAGCTGTAACTTCACCTAATACCATCACCTTGCTCCATGTGCTCTCCAACCAGACTAAATTCTGGACACACACACACACACACACACACACACACACACACACACACACACACACACACACACACACACTTATGAGTCCTTCATGGAGTTTTTGGTGTGTGATGAGATGGGCTTCTGTCCCCTGGAGCGTAGCTATGTGGATTTGGTAGCACATTGATCTCGACCCTAGCCTCTGTGAAGGGATCGATGGTGCAGTTTTACACACGAGAGAGCAGCGCCACTTTGCAGAACCAAAGTTTCTTTCATCGTGGCTCCGGCCCAGGGGACCATGGTGAGGCAGAGGCTCAGAGGAACCCGCAAGCCTAAAAGCCTGAGTCTGACTTAGAAGCGTATACAAAATGTAACAATAACTTTGCTTTATTGGGAAAAATGCTCTTTTATTTCAGTTGTTTTTCACCGTGCTTTGTGTTGCCCTCTGTTTCACAAAATACGTACGCAGTACATAAAGAGTATAAGAGTAGATGACCCAAAACTTCTGTCCATTAAATGCTTGTTTGCTTTTTAGATTATTCTTCAGATTATTAAAATTGCCCCTTGGTGTGATTGTGAGTGTGAGTGTGAATAGTTGTGTGTGTGTTTCCATGCGATGGTGCATTCAGGGTGTACCCCACAGAGAAGCATGTAACCAAGACACGCCTTTGTTTCGTTTGCAAACTCAGCCACATGCACGCATCTCACACCGTCTGAGTAGAGCTCCAGTCTGTGCTTACAAATAAACACGAATTTAATAAAAGCTGATTTATTTCAAGCACTTCTGTGAAGGGCTCCGACACAAGGAGATTTCTGATGATTCTGTTACGACTCAGCAAGTGAAGGAAAAGTGTATTGATGAGAGAAAGAGAGAAAAAGAGAGACAGATACAGTAGGCGAACCCTTGAGAAGAGACACTTTAGCAAATTACAACCAGTGCCGCAATCAGGAAGCTGAAATTACCAAACCTAACAGGTCACCAAGGCAACCGCTGGAGTCAGCCAGCAAAGCAGGTGTGTGTGTGTGTGTGTGTGTGTGTGTGTGTGTGTGTGTGTTAGCAAGGGTGTGTGTCTTTATCTGTGTGTATATATGCACGTGTATATCACAGGTGGTGGATTTCATGATAATTTAGTCCGTTCCTACTCGTGGTTGCAACACTCACACACAAGCTTTCTTCTAGTACACATGAAGCCTGTCATTAACTCTTCACACCAAAAATAAAAACCAGCCTCTCAGCGCACTAGTAGGAGCATGCTCAATCTGTCCATCCATAACCTCAGTGATACTGTGCAAGGTCCATTTATAGCCAAACAACCTGCAGAAAGATTTTATTTCATTTCATATTTCGAATCACTTTATCCTTTATTAGGGTCGTGGGGATGCGGAAGCCTATCTCAGCCAACTCTGAGTGAAAGCGCAGTATACCCTGAACAGCTCACCAGAACATCACAGGGCCAACACACACACACACACACACACACACACATGTAGATGGAATTGCTAACCACCATGCCACCATGCCACTCATGGCTACACATATTCAATTTTATTTACAGGAGTCAGTAATCTGGATGGCATGGTGGCGTAGTGTTTAGCAAGTCCATCTCACAGCGAGAAGGTCCTGACCTCAACGTGGGGGCATTTCTGTGAAAAGTTTTCATGTTCTCCCCATGCTAATGTGGGTAAACCCCGCCATCACCCAGAGTCGGCTGAGATAGGGCTGTGCATCTTTGTTTTCTTATGTCAACTTGAAACTTGCTGTTAATTTAGGACAGACTGTGCAATTAAATCAACAAATGAAGGGGACACACACACACACACACACACACACACACACATACACACACATACACAGGCACTTAACGTTCAAGGCAGGGATCAGCGCAAAAATAGACCTCGTCTCGTTTTTTTCCGACTCAATGGCTTCACTTCTGGATGAATTTTTTAGCCTGTTGAGGGACGAGTACAGGGCAATTTCTTTTCTTTCTTTTGTAGAGCCAATTATCTCAAACAAAAGCTTTATTAATCACAGCTGCGCTGAGTTGCTGTGGGCAACAGCACTGTTGCTTCTAGGTGCAGTTCCTCATCCATCCACTAGGGTTTAAAAGAAGGTTGCACAAGGTTGATGAGCTGACCTTTGCTCAAGAAGGTATATAAGATGAGGCGAGCACGAATGGAGACAAACAGTCATAGATCTTTCTTTATTGTGTATTTATTGATGTAGCAGGGAAAAAACAGAGAGTACAAAGATGCTGCACGAGCACTGTACACGTGAGCGTGCACTGAGGAAAGGCAGAGTGCATGGACTGCATGCGTTGTCAAACAGAAGGGCTTTCTTACAATAATGTAGACTATTGCATGCACACATACACACATGCTTGACTTATGATGAAAGGTTTGATTGATTAGAGAATGATGATTACAGTAAATGGCCTGGAAGATGGTTCCTTCTCTCATCACCTCTCTCTCTCTCTCTCTCTCTCTCTATCTCTCTCTCTCTCTCTCTCTCTTTCCTTCCATTTGTAGAGTGCCTCTCGTCTTTCCCCTAATGGCACAGCTATTAGCGCTAATGCATTTCAAACATACAGCAGCTGCCATGTTCGGATGGAAAGCTCACGTCCTCCCGCTGTCGTTCCATCCCTTTCTTTCCTTCTCCCATTCGTTCCTTTTTTCTTGCCTTCAAACACGTCTAATCAAACAGGTTGATGTGCAAAATAAAGCATGTGTGTACTGCAGTCGTACGCCCATACTCTTATTTGCAGTCTGGGACTAAACTAATATTTATAATGAAGAGATTCTTTGATTGTCTTTGAGGTCATTAGCTGATATATATAATAAACAACGTGATAAGTGTGGAGTTATAATACACTATTTTGTGTAAAATATATTACGGTACTTCTTACGTTTTAAAACATTGGTTCCAACATTATCGCCATCATAAAATGAATACTGAAGACACAAAAGACCTTTATATTTAATAAAGATTATATCGAGGGTGTTCTGTCAAAACCTTGTCACGATTTTTTTGAAAATGGCTCGTATGACTGATACGAGGCTTTAATGAACACAGCCGATATACAGTATAATATATATCACAATGATATATTCCATTTTTTTTGGACTCCTTCATTTTATACTGCAACTATTTCTCTAATACATTGTATCTATACATATGTATATAAAACATCTAGATTTTTCTTTTCAGACATTCTGGTACACTATATTCATTATTAATAGGTACAGATGACATGGGAATGGTGCAATCGGATTGGTACGCTATCTCATAATAAGAAATATTATTAATATTATTATTATTATTATCATTATTATTATTATTATTATTTACTCCAAATTCTTCTTGTTTCTGATTGGTCGGAAGCCACCAACGAATTCTTAGTATTCTTCTACAAGTTGACTTGATCCACCAGTGACATCGGATAAGCTAAATGTTTACTGCATGATTGGCACGTGCCAATGTTTCTCCTCATAGATATCATACAAAATAGATGGATTACTCTCCGTGGTGGACGGCTACACTTATCCATCATTGGCATCATTATTACACATGGTCAGTACAATCTACGGTCAAAACTTCATTAGATTTCTTCACTATTCCTTCTGTTGCAAGCCATATCTGAGATTAAGTAGCAATGGCCAAGGTTTGTCATGGTTACTGATCATAAAGTCCTAGAAATTTAACAAAATGTCATCCAAAAATATTCATGAGAAAGACACACAATGGCTTTTTTTATGTTAAGGATGCCATAATGGAGCGCTTTAAAGAATAAAATTCTCATTTTAATTTGTATTTTGTGTGTGTGTGTGTGTGTGTGTGTGTGTGTGTGTGTGTGTATGTGTGTGTGTGTGTGTGAGTGTGTTAATTATTCGGCTCAGGCTTGGTGGGTATGGCTCAAAAGTCTATGTAGTCTATCTTATTATGTGTCGTGACAGAAGAATGCAAAATGAGTATTGTATCTTATAAGTATGTGGGTATATGAGCTTATTGTAAATGCTATTTTATACTGCTGTGCTAAAGCTACACTCTTACCACGTCTGCGTAAAAATCTTAAAACTTTAAACAGATTTATTGGTCAGTTGCAGTCAAAGATCCATTAAAATTCTTTTAAACGGACTGTAAATAAGGTCTAAGCTAACTTTTGGCTGATGTTCATTACTCACTCACTCACTCTCGTCTCACTCAAACTTCTTAATCCCTCTTGGGTCACAGGGAGGATGGAGCCCTTTTCAGCCGACGCTGGGCGATGGCAGGATGTACCCTGAACGGCTGGCCAGACCATCACAGGTCCAACAATTCACACAACCTGTCACACTCACACCAGGGGCATTTTTTGGAACAACCAATTAGCTTAATTGCAAGTCTTTGGACTGTAGGAGGAAACCGAGGTACGCAGAGGAAACCCACACAGAAATGCCCTCACCCGAGACCTAGGACCTTCACCTCCACCTTAACTGTGAGGTGGACGTGCTGATCATCATCATGCTGCCCTGATTCTAGTTATTCTGTGTCAAAATATCTTTGATGTTATCGCTGCCTGATACTCTGTTTGTTTATTTATAATAATAATTATTATTAATTATTATATATAATCCGTTTATGCCTTATTTGCTAACATTTGACTAAGTCGAGTTAATAAGTGTGAGTGCAGTGTGACATGATTATTAGCTAGAAGTCGCATAGAAGATTAACACCAAGATTCCATTAATCAACAGCAAAACAGGTCACAAACCAAATCTGATGGAGCGGTGAGCCCAAATGACCTTGAGAAATAAGACGCAATAAACCACTTTAATATCCATTTCACACGCTATTGCGTTCAGATGGATTTAAATGGGCCTCAGCCCCACTTCTGTTGTTGAGATTACTGCCAGCACAACGAGTCCTTACCACAACAGCCCACTGTAATGGCCTGAATGGCCGACTGCCACATTCGTTACAATGGCTGGACTTATGAAAGCAGCTAAGATATGCAACTGTGGAAAAATCCTTAAGAGGCAAAATCAAATCTGAAATCATAACAAGTGATAGGTAGTGCTAAAGCTGGAACTGTTATTGCTAGCGTTCTGACTGAGTTTAACAACCCTTAGAAATAACGTTATATAGTTGCATAGTTGAGTATGTTGGTGTAGTGGTTAGCACCTCCAGCTTACAGCAAGAAGGTCGTGGGATTGATTCCCGGGCTTGGGCATTTCTGTGTGGAGTTTGAATGTTCTTCCCGTGCTTGTGTGGGTTTCCTCTGCGTACTCCAGTTTCCTCGCACAGTCTAAAGACATGCACATTAGCATAACTGACTTTTTTAAAAAGGCCCCTAGGTGTGCATGTGTGAGTAGTTGTGTGTGTTGCCTTGTGATGACCCGGTGAGCTGTTCAGGGTGTACCCCTCCTTCGCCCAGTATCGGCTGAGATAGGCTCCAGCCTAGTAGTAGGCCGTAGTAGTAGGATTAAGCGGTTCGGTGAATGAGTGAGTGAGCAATGAGTGTAGTAATCTTGCAAAGGTTTGCATATATCAACAGTGTGTGCATACATACTTGGTGCAGTGGGCAGCCACACTGCCATACCCAGAGAGCAGTTGGGGGGTCAGGTGCCTTGCTCAAAGGCACGTTAGCCATGAAAAGGAAGAAGGGGGAAGGTTGTTTTTCATGTTGGTTCAGAAATCACACCAGCAACCTTTCGTTCTCGAAGCTGCCTCTCTAACCTTTAGGAAATGAACACACTAGAGGTGCGGTAGAAAGGCAACTGACACGAATTGATCTTTTTGCAAAAAATTCTTTGCAACTGATTTGTGAGTAACTTGTGATAAGTTTGTGGATGATTGGTGAAAAAAAGGAATCTTCTGTCATAAATCAGTCGCGATTTGTTCACTTTCTGTTCTCAAACCATTTGCTTTTTATTCGCGTCTTATTAGCACGAACGTAAAGCGAATAAAATAGGAATGATGATGACAAAAGACACGGAATATGACAGATCACAGCAAGTCCCGAACTTTTCTTAAACTTTCCACGTGGAAGTCTCCACTTGTCGCTTGTCCTTGCAAACGAAAAAATTATAATAATTTGCCAGCAAAACGGCGTTGTGCGACCTTCTCGCAACACGTGCAGACTGTCTGAGAAGAGTTTGAGACTATTTCGCGTCAGAGCATTGTTTTGTGACATTCATGAAACTTTCAAACATGTTAGAAATTTTTTGCGATGACTTCACGAACCAGCGACCAAAATGCGAAGCCGCGACTGTCACAAGACAAATTTGAGAACATTTTGAGATTGAAAAGTGACAGCTGCAAATTGCTAGTCACGTCAATCACTTCACCACTAGTGTGATCAGGCCATGGCTGCCCCCCTTGTAAGCCACACAAAATTTGGTTATCATTAATTCTGATTAGAAAGACCCCTGAACGCCTTACTGGTGTGGTGTTTTGGGCATGTCCAACCGGGAAGAGACCCCGGGGTCGACCCAGAATATGCTGGAGGGATTATTTCTCTTGGGGATTATTACTTGTCCCCCAGAAAGAGCTGGAGGAAGACGTCTGGACCTCACTGCTTAGGATGCTGCCCCCGCAACCTGACCCTGGATCAAGCAGGAGAAAATGACTAACTAACTGATTTTCTGATTTCATATTAATACATTTTTCTTCCTTTTTTTTTTTTTTTTTGCATTCAAGCCATAACTCGGACAACGACGAGATCTAACTCTGAAACGACAAAATCTGGATTCATTTGCATTAAATAAGTGATTTAATCAGTATAATATGTGTAAAACTGCAGTAACATGTCCCAAATCATAAGATTTGAGGCCTGTCAGTTGGCGATTTTCTTTATTAGTCTCCTTATGTAAAAAAAAACAAAAAACAAAAACAAAAAAAAAAACACATGCAAACTTAGGAGCTCCCCTCCAGAGAAAAACCTATTTCTGAATGTTCTGAAACTTTTTTATAGAAATGCATTCTTGTACAAATAAGTTATACTAAATTACATAAATTATGAATTAGTTTTGTATCCAGCGTACTTAATGAGGTGTAATATAAATATTTAGGCACTGCCTAAAAGCGGAGCTCCAAAAATGTTTGCATGTGTAAGTATAGAAAAACATGTATACATAAAGTAAGAGAATAAACTGCAAATTGCAAATTGAAGTCAGTTTGAACACAAAGACCTCTGATCCAAGAAGGGTTATTTCAGACACGGGGATAACATGAGTATCTCCACAGAGTAGAGTATCCGACAGTACCCCAGAGCTGTGAAGCACCCTGCCACCTTCACCCTAGATCTGTGATGAGCATTAATCAAACCGGACACTAGATGACTAAAGGCAAGAGCGAAGAGAAATATCTAACTTGGGCAGTTAGGCTATGTTGATCTCATGACTGGCTATTAAATTCAGATTTACAGTATGCTACTTCATGTGCAGGAGGTAGATTTCTACAAACTAACATGGAACAGTATTTAGTTTCAATAATGTTTTTGTTTTATGCAAAAGTCCAAGCTTATTTGTTAACACCCATCTGCAGAGAGAATTCAATGTTGAGAAGCAACTTTTTCGATGACTTTATGTGTGGGTTTCCTCCGGTTTCCTCCCACAGTCCAAAAACATGCACAGTAGGCTAATTGGCTGCTCCAAATCGCCCCTAGGGGTGAGTGTGAGTGTGAATGGTTGTGTGAGTGCTGGCCCTGCGATAGCCTGGCGAGCTGTCCAGGGTGTAACCCGCCCTCGCCCAGAGTCGGCTGAGATGGGCGCCAGCCTTCCCACGACCCTAATTAGGATTAAGCAGCTTGAAAATGAATGAATGAATGAACCCTTGGAACACCAAAGCAAATTCGTTCATCTTTGCTATGCACTGACGAATTTAGTTTTCATTTCCTAATATTTATATTTACTGTGGATGTATTAAACACCTTGGAACGTGGCGCCTTTGGTTGCAGGCCATCTTTAGGGAAAAGCAAAAGAATTAGAATTAAATTAAGTAGAATTAAATCAAAATTATTACATTAAATAATGTAAATAACACCAAATATTTGGGTGTGTATTCCCTCCTAGCAATAGTTGCAGCCAGCCAGAGAATCCCTGATATCACCACACTGCTGCATTCTGTTTATGTGAGGCTTATCCAGGTTTGTACACCTGAACCTGGTTTCTTGTCCTTTAGGAGGTGAAGTGCTTCTCAAGTAAGCTAGTATCTCACGGAACAGTGAATGCTGATGAACGTAGCTAATTTTGGGTATCATCAGGGTTTCGTTATCAGTTCACTAACAGGTTTTAGGGTTGTACACAGTTTTTCTTCTTTGCAAAGAAAGTTTGAACATGTTGATTAAGGTAAATAACACTTAATATTTGATATCCCTTCCTAGCAAGGTTCAAAAATTTAAAACATGTTCAAAATTTCTTTGCAAATGGTTGTAACGTGAGTCGCTACAGTTCTTTTTGGTTCGCCACATAGTAAACACAATGCTGGAGATAAGAAAAATACACAAGCAGGTCAAATATGACTGAGGAAAACCAGAGAGATCCAGGATGTGTTATGAGTGTCCTCAACTTCATCAGACATTACAGGAAGATTCTGAAAGCTGTTCTCTAAAGAAGAGGCTACAAGAGGTAAAGCTGGACATCAATTATTTTGAAGAGTGGTATTTTCGGAGGGTTTGCTCACCCTTTTTATACGACTGGGTTCATCAATATGGGTAAGAGTGATTCAGTTCCAAGGTTCACCTCACATTGGCCCAGTATTTTACCAGGAGGAGGCAAAAGATCCCAAACAATGGCAAAAGAGTGGCAAATAGTTGCTAATTGTTGCAAACACTGTTGCTAACATTTGCTAAATGTCTTTCGCAAACATATGTGCGAATGTTGCTAATTTTTACTTAACGTTGCTAATGACAAAGGTGAACTCTGCTGTGCGATTTTTGGATTCTGTAACTTTTCTGATGAATATTGGTGAAAGCAAAAATCGCAACATTCACCGCCCCATGATATACTAGTTTTAGGTTAAGGATTAATAATTAACTTGACCACTCTAAAACCTTCCACTTTTCTCCCTACTGAAGTCCTGTGTTGTGTTGAGGGTGTGTTTTTGGGTCATTGTTTTGCTGCATATAGATTAAAGCATTTCTCTGTAAATTGGTGGATTTCTGAATTCATTCTGCTGCTGCGATTATCAGTTACATAATCAGTAAAGATTAGTGATCCCATTCCATCGCAGCATTCATATAATCCAAGCCATGACACTGTCTCCACTAATAAGCCGACAATCTTGTATGTTTTGGATCATAAGAGGATCTTTTTTTTGTCATACTTTGGCTTTCCTTTGATTTGATAGAGGTTAAAATGTTCCTCGTACTATAGTGCCCAGTGTATACCAGCATACGGAAAATTTTGCTGAAATGCTGAAGTTCTTTAGACATAGTTTTTTAAATTAGTTGTTATGTGTTTAAATAAATTTCCGTAAGTCATTGTTCCGTTCGTCAAAAAATTTTATGCATCCAAAAGTTTTTTGGACATATGCCAGCATTCACTCCTCATTCAGCCTCATTCCTCCACCCCAAGTTAATTTGAGTTAACTGAGACATGACATGGGGTTGAAGAGACATTTCTGTTGGAGGCTTGAAAAGAGTTGGTACTGGGAGACCTGGATCTTGAGCCTTCTTGGGGTGGTCGTTATGGAGTTGGAGATGAAACCTAGCATCTTTGCCTGGTGGATGGCTGCTTCTCCTGGGGTGTTTGCCTCTTCCCCCCTTGAACTTTGGCCTCTTTGGATATCAACTAGTGGAATGTGATTTGGATGAAAATTTGTTGCGTCAGTGTGTGAATGTTTTATACCTGCGTACAAACGTCACATGATCAGTTTAAATTTGTGGATCATACGGAGAGCGGGTACAGTTAATTAGTCATTCGTTAAAACATTTGCTCAGATTTGTTTAGCTAACCTGTATTTCTGTTGCAGTCTTTCCTTCTCATTCTTACTGCTAAAGAGTGGTTTGAATCTGGTATGTGGTTTGGCCACTATATTTCCTCTTTCAATGTTTTCTTTGAATGCTGGATTGTGATATCTTTACCCCTGCCCTATGAATGTTGCTGGTGATGTCACTGACTTGTTTGTGGGCTTTTATTCCCAGCTTTCACAATGTTTTTTCCATCAACTGTTTTCCTTGGCTGACCTGTCTGAGGTCTGGTTGTTTGTACACCAGGGGATTCTTCAGTTTGGACATTGAAAATTTTTGTACTGGCTATGATCAGTGCTTGTGCAATGGCTCTGATCAATTTTCTCTCTTTTTGCAACTTCAAAATAGGTCACTAAAAAAATAAAAAAAGGCAAAACCCATGGTTACATGGGTACATGATACAACCAAGAGTACATTTTCAGAGCTACAAGCAGTCAAACAATCAGTCTTTTCACTTGAAAAATAAGTTAATATTTTCTGTACAGCGATACTTGAAAGTTCGTTTACCCCCATTAGTATTTATGATATTTCTCCATATGCGCTGAAACCAATTCAAATCAGATTTTCAGACCAGTAATAAGTTCAAATACATAACAGAGACAAAAATATTATTCATAATCATTTACATATTGAGGAAAATGTTACTGATAATCAATCTCTAAATAGTTTGGACTCCATTAATCCACAGTCAGACATATGGAGGAAAGTCAAGAACCTTTCTAGGAATTTACCAACAAACATAATTTCAAGAGCAAGATGTGTAATAGTTCATTAAAGTACCCAAAGTAATTTCTAGGCAACTAAAGGCTCCTCTGACATTGGCTAATGGTAATGTTAATTGGTCCACCATCAGAGAACACTGAACAACAATAGTGTACATGGCAGGGCTGCGAAAGAATAAGTCACTGCTCTCCAAAAACAACATTGCATCATCTACATCTACATTACAGCTCGTAAAAGAAAAAGAAAAATTCTATGGAGGTATATGACCTCCATACATCATGGTTAAGCCTGTTTTGCTTCATCTGAGCCAGGCTGGCCTACCATCACACAACAATGAATTACAAATTATGCATGCAAATTTTGCAGGAAAATATCCAGAAATCTGTCCATGAACTGAACCTCAACAGTGCAGCCATGCAGCAGGACAATGATCCTAAGCCCAAAAAGTCATTATACTGAGGAACAGTTGATGGTAAATGTAATACTTTGGAATGGCCAAGTCAAATTTCTGACCTGAAAAAGTATGCTAGTAGTATTATGGTTTGGGCCTGTTTTGATGAGCCAGAATAGTTTGTCATTAATCAAAGAACAATTAGTTCTGAATTATACCAGGGAATTTTAAAGGAAAATATCAGGACATCTGTTTGTGAACTGAATCTTAAAGAGAAAGTGGGTCATGCAACAAGATGACCCTAAAGATATAAGTTATTTTACCGAAAAATGGTTAAAGAAAAATAAACGGGTTTTGGAATGCCAAAGTCAACGTCCTGGCCTTAGTCCAATAGAAACATGGTGTGAGCAGTCCTTTTGAGAAAACCAAAGAACATCTCAGTGAGGCGGACTGATCAGTAGTTGTAATTATTACTGCTCAACGGGGTCTGAAAGCAAAGGTTCACATACTTTTGCCACTCATAGATTTCAACCACAACTGTATATTTTGTGTAATTGTTTTATGTATTTATTTTTTACTATTGTGTTGGTGTGTATGTTTCTTTCTCTGCATCCTTTCATCTTACTGTCTTTTTCTCTCAGTCTCTCCTCCTCCCTTCAAGTGCTTTAACATGCTTTTCACTCTGGGTCCCTAATGTGCCCAAAAAGCATGGAGGCCTAATCTAATTATGGGGTCAGTCAGCAGTCTTCAGCCAAATAGAAGGAAACGGTGAACATTTGCCAAACAAAAGAGAGGGAGCAAAGGAAAGAGAGAGAAGGAGTAACTCAGAATCAGCAAAGACACAAATCGTCTCTAAAGGACATGTCTCGTCCCTCTCTCTTGTGTGAAGGTGCTGAAATGGCTCGGGCCTCCACAGTGCTTCATTACCTGGCCTAATTATAAAAGCAAATGAAATCAACCTTGTGATACATTATTAATGCCCGCACCCCCATTAGGTCTCATTTGCAGTGTTTGCAACAATATGACATTTTCAAACTGTTTTCATGGCTGATTAGAAACGAGGAGGGCTGATATCAGGGTGGAGAGAGGGAAAGAGGGAGGAATGGAGAGAGGAGAGAACCGAGAGTGAATAGAGAATGAGGAAGAAATAAATAAGGAAAGAGAAAAAAAAAGAAAGAATTTTAAAAGGGACGTGTGTTTCTAGCATCTAGCACAAGACTGTGTTCTAAATTAAAAAGAATAAAAGGCAAGGGGCGAAAAAACAGGAGACAAAAGATGAGTACTTTACCCGTGCAATGTGGGACGCCATTTTAACTTGCAGAACACACAGAGGCGAGTGTTTTAAAAGCACATAATGTCTGTGTGCATGCATGTGATAGTATAAAATGTGCATTTAGTTGCAGAGCTCTAAGCGAGGAGTGTGTGGCGTGATAGGCAGCTCCTCTCCCTGAGAGTGCAGTGGCTAAGCAGCCATGAACAGAAATGGGCTCTCGCAGTGAGGAGGTTTCATAATTATTAGCTTTAGAGTCTTTTCTCAAATATCCCTTGGGAGGCATGGGGTTAAAATTCCATTTGTAGGAAGTGTAGCATGACAGCAAGCATGGTCTCCCTGGAGACAGACAGCAGAGTGTGTGTGGTGCCAGTGTTTTTGTAAAGGATATTTGGGATTTGTAGCTGTGAATAGGCTCGAGAATACACCGCGCAATAATAGTGTTTGCATGTGTGCAAAAACTGCTCTTCAATATTCAGATGCGTCAGTCTTTAGGTACTTTTTATACGAGCTCTGCATTTCATGGCACCTGACCTTACTAACATTTGCTCAAGTGTCTCAAGTGTACTCTCGAAAGCCCCACCCTTCCTCCCATTTCACACGTTTTGGATAGGATAAGGTCGGCCCAGTAGCATAGTGGTTAGCACATCCGCCTCACAGCAAGAAGGTCCTGGGTTTAACTCAGGTGTTTCTGTGTGGAGTTTGAATGTTCTTCCCGTGCTTGTGTGGGTTTCCTCCAGGTACTCTGGTTTCCTCCCACAGTCCAATGACATCCACATTAGGCTAATTGGCTTTTCAAAATTGCCCCTAGGTGTGGATGTAATGGAATGGGTGTGTGTTGCACTGTGATGGTCAGGTGAGCTGTACAGCGTGTACCCCACCTTCACCCAGTGTCGGCTGAGATAGTCACTAGCTTCCCTACCCTAGTAGGATTGAGTGGTTCAGAAGAGGGAATGAAAATGACAGGTAAATTGGACATGGTAGATCAGTAATCTTGCCATATCAGTGTGTGCGGGGGGGGGGGTCCATATAAACATGCTGAGTGAACCAGAAAAGCTACAAAACAACATTATTTTCATTGTTGCCTTCACCAGATAGTTTTGCGTTATTGTGGTATGTCCCAGGGCTGCTGCACTGAAAGCTGCCATAATAGTTCACACCATCATTCAGGCAGAAAACTGAACAATGGAATTCACCTTCCCGTGTGAAAAAACATGATCTGAACCTTGGTGCATGAGAGAGCCTCACATCACGACAGCAGATATGGGATTATTTTTTTATTAATAATGCAATGGGTGACACAGTGGTGTCGAGGTTAGCACGTCCACCTCACAGCAAGAAGGTCCTGGGTTCGAGTCCCAGGCTCAGGCGTTTCTGTGTAGAGTTTGCATTTACTTGTTTTGCTTGTGTGGGTTCCCTTCAGGTACTCCGGCTTCCTCCCACAGTCAAAAGACACGCACAGTAGGCTAATTGGCTGTTCCAAATTGTTCCAGGTGTGGATGTGAATGTGAACGCTTGTGTGTGTGTTGTGCTGCGATGGTCTGGTGAGCTGTTCAGGGTGTACTCCGCCTTTGCCCAGTGTCGGCTGAGATAGCCTCCAGCCTCCCCGTGACCCTAGCAATAGGAACTGATCAAAACTACTGCCTGTACTATGAAAAAATAATAATATATGTGTGTAAGTGTGTTCATCACAAGATAACCCCCACATCCCAACATGCAGTGTTATGTAACTTTACTCTCCCTGCGGACAGGCAGTAAGAGCTTTCAACAAAAAGCCTATTTTAAATATAATGTAGTAGTTATTGTAGGTATAGTTGGGTTCGTACTTTCCTTTTTAGCTCCCGCCCTCATAGTGGCTCAGGAACTATAGGAATGGGTTCTGTCCGTCCGTCTGTCCGTAGTTTCCGGACATTTACTTGCTGCAGGCTGAAGCTGGAGCTTTCAAACTTGGTATGCTGGCTCATTACTAGGAGTGCTAGGATGAGTTCAGAGCCGCACACTGAAGCTGGGGCTTTCAAACCTGCTATGCTTCTTCTATATATATATTGGCATATTATGAAATGCTCCTTTCAGCAGGAGCATCTGGGCCCCTGTGGTCTATTTTTAGTCACTGTGCCTCATTCATTGATCCTGACAAAATATAGGGCTTTACCACTATAATACTCTTATCACTGCCATCCATATGACTACAGACTAGATTACATTGCAACAAAAACAGGCACACTTACTGAAATGTTGTCCTTCCAGGTGTAAAATGTCTGGATCTGCTCCGCCTCTCTGGCCAGCCTCTGTGGAATATGAAAGGTTAAAAGGTCAGGGGTTAGGCTGCAGAGGTTGAAAAGGAAATTTTATTGTAATGTTATTACATTAGAAAAAAATCTGGCAGATGATTCAAGTCGAGAAGTTTAGGATGCAGGCCTAAAACACAGCATTAGCAAAAGCCTTATTTATTTATTTATTAAATAAATAAATAAATAAATAAATTTTAAAAAAGGACATGAATTGTATGTTTGGAGTCTAGTGTGTAATTGAGAATTTCAAAGTAATTAAACAGTCAACACATTGCTAAAAGAGTAATAAACAATAGCATAATGTGATCCTAGGCATGCAGATAATAACTAGTTCCTGACAGATTATTTGCTAAACCAATTACTTCCTGGATGTGCACAGAGCTCTGAGATTGTGCATGAGATAGTAGTGTTTAAGAAACAGGGAGCATGAAGCACACCCTGGCCAGACTCCCTAAAGCAAAGGTAGCAATTTGCCACCACTGGTAGTAGTTATTATTCTCTATATAGCTAAACATATATTAAGTATAAAATGACCCATCTGTATTTTTTTGTCTGCATGAGAGAAGATGTTTGATGTTTTTACTTGCTTGTTCGATAGATAATGCAGAAGAAATCTATGACACATCTACATAATGCACACTGTAATTTGAATCATACAGAACATTTTTCTTACTCATGTGCTGAACCATTAGTTCCTATAAGAGACGCAGGGAAGCTGGAGCCTATCTCAGCCAACACTGGGTGGAGGCGGGGTACACCTTGAATAGCTCGCTAAACACACATCCCTGTTCATATTCACACTCACACCTAGGGGCAATTTAAAACAGCTAATTATCCTAATGCGCACGTCTTTCGACTGTAGGAGGAAACCGGAGTACCCGGAGAAAACCCACACTAGCACAGAGAACACATGCAAACTCTACACAGAAACTAGCACGCTGAACACGGGACACGAACCCAGGACCATTTTGCTGCGAGGCGGATGTGCCATCCACTACACCACCGTGCTGCACTACAGGACATTTATGCATGTAAGTTTAACTCTGATAGAAAATCATGAATTATTCCTCAGTGCTAATTCTGAGAGGAGAAATACCGCAGTACACTACAGTGCATGACTAATAACACATTACATTAATAGTCTAATGCCAAAAATACCAAGCTCTACATACTTATGTAACATAATCCGAGCTTTGGATCGTGCTTTGTGCTGCCCCTACACATATTTAGTCATATTATTTCGAGGGACAATGTTAGGATTAGGAAGGCATGGTGATGTAGTGGCTGACACTTTCACTTCACAGCAAGAAGGCCCTGGATTTGAGTCCTTGGCTCAGTACGGGTGTTTCTGTGTGGTGACTGCATGTTAAACTTGCATGGGTTTCCTCCGGGTACTCTGGGGTTTTTTTTCCATGGTCCAATTAATTCCACTTTTTCAGAATTATTTCAAAATAAATTCTCATTGCACCTATTTCTGCCATTAGTTCCATTTAAAATACCAAACAAAGGCATACACAGGTAAGGACACACTCTACATTTGATTTGAATGCTACACCGATTTAATTTTCCCTACATCATTCACTCACTCGTTTGCCAAACCACTTAATCCTGTTAGAGTCGCGGGGAGACCGTGCCCATCTCAGCTGACACTGGTACAAAGGCGGGGTATACCTTGAACAGCTCACCAGGACATTGCAGGGCCAATATGTACACACACACAACCATTCACACTCACACTCACACATAGGGGCAATTTGGAACAGCTGATTAGCCTCATGTGCATGTCTTTGGACTGTGAGAGGAAACCGGAGTACCCAGAGAAAACCCAGGCAAGCACAAGGAGAACATGCAAACTCCACACCGAAACGCCCGAGCCCAGGCCTCAAACACAGGGACTTTCTTGCTGTGAGGCAAACGTACTAACACACGCAAATATTCACACTCTCACTCACACCCAGAGCAATTTTGAACAGCCATTTTAGCTAATGTGCATGTCTTTGGGGAAAAAAACAGAGCACCCTGAGGAAACCATGAAGCCTGGGACTCAAACGCAGGGACCTTCTTGCTGTGAGGCAGGCGTGCTAACCACTACACTATTTCCTTTATTTTTGTTTTTTTTCTGAAAACAAAAATAGTTTTAGACAATTTGATAATAAAATACCTCGAGCCATATGAGAGAAGAGTTCCAGTCCGGATCGACATGAAATCGCAAGTTATAATGAATCACTTTATGCGTAAAGCTTTATTTCTCTCTCATGTTCTCTTCATAATCGTCACAGCAAGAACGTCTGGGTCATGTCCAGACTCAACCCACTCACACCTGGCCTTTTGTCATCTACCTGTAAGAGAGCGGGACGCCGACTCCCACACACTGTCACATGCTTAGACATGAAGTGCTGTGCTCCTCCTGTCCTGGCTGCCTTTTACTTCTGCTCGCTGAACAACCAGTAGAGCAAAGCTGACACTTACACACCAAGAAGACATTTAAATGAGGTCTTCAGTAAACCAGTTACATATGCAACGTTATATACACCCGTTTCATCATGGCTTTAAATGATTCCAGGGTCCAGCGTGTCGGTTCTGCACAAATATATTTCAGAATATTATCATAATAACAACCGTTCAGGCGAGCAGGGCTAATTTAAGGGCAGCTATGTGTAATGGCGTGGCCATTAGGAGTAATGTGCATTTCAAATGACACTGCGCTCCCCTGGGCCAATTCCAGCTGTATTAAAACCACACTGTTATACGCGAGATTGTTTTCAACAAACCTGAGGGCATTGATCGTGCATGTTTTATTTTACTATGTCCTCACCAGCTTGTAAGAAACAATATCCGACCTGTTGAGTCTGTTTGGTCCTATTTTACCCAATCAAACTCTCATCCCTCGAAGCTCAACACGGAAATTTCTATTTCATGATACGACGGGTTAAGTGCTTAAAGAAGACACTCATTAGGCATCGTGGTACAGTGCCATAATGGTTAACACGGCCGCCTCACAGCAAGACGGTCCTGGGTTCGAGTCTTGGGTGTTTCTGTTTAGAGTTTGCATGTTCACCCCTTGCAACAACCGTTCACACTCACACTCACAACTAAGGGCAAGCTGAAACAACCAATTAGCCTGATGTGCATGTCTTTGGACCTTGAGGGAAACCAAGCCAGTTAACCCTACTATTAGGGTCGTGGGGAGGTACACCCTAAACAGCTCACCATCCATCACAGAGCCAACACACACACACACAACCATTCACACTCACACTCACACCTCGGGGCAATTTGTGAACAGCCAGTTAGCCTGATGTACATGTCTTTGGACTGTCGGAGGAAACCGGAGAACCCGGAGGAAACCCACGCAAGCACGAGGAGTATACAGAAATGCCCTCGCCGAGCCTAGGACTTGAACCCAGGACCTTCTTGTTGTGAGGCAGATGTGCTGACCACTACACCACCATGCTGCCTTAACCCTAATACAGCTTACAACCTACACACTGACTCACGTTACAAGCGACGAAGAAACAGATTTAAAGGTATCTAAAGGCGTTTGATAATTTTTTTTTACATGGGAAGCTATATTTAGTTCTGTTGTGAGCGGAGACATGTATGATTAGTGCTAGACACTGAGTCTGATAATAAAAAGCCTTCTCTTCAGAAAAGAGTTGCGGCTCAAGAGAACATGAATGCCTTCTGTGAGAGGGTAATGTGGGGTCAAACTCATTTAACACTAAACCTATTAGGAGAGAAGCATTTATTTTCAGTTTGGCATTTAGAGATCATCAGACTATTAATGTACATACAGTTACTCCTGCTTATGTCACTGAGATGCATGGAGTTGGACAGAGATGACATTTCAGAACTCGGGGGCGAATATTTACTGCAGGATGATCATCAATACTGAAATCTGAAATAGTGCTCCCATTTAATGATTCAACACTGTGACTGATAACGAGGAGCGTCAAATGTTTTTTATAAGGGCGGGATATCCTGGGCTGAAAAGTTCCTAGACTGACCATGATGCACATTCATCCATTCATTCATTCGTCAAGCCGCTTAATCCTACTAGGGTCACGGGGAGGCTGAAGTCTATCTTAGCTGATACTGGGTGATGGAGGAGTCTATTGCAGGGCCAACACACACAACCAATTACATTCATGCCAAGGGGCAATTCTGAACAGCTAATTAGCCTAATGTGCATGTCATTGGACTGCAGGACGAAACCAGAATACCATGGAGGAAACTCACACAAGCATGGGGAGAACATTCAAACTCCACACAGAGACAGCATCTCCGAGGCCGGGACTCGAACCCAAGACCTGGTTTGTCTTTCAGAGTCATCTTCCCTATGGTTGTCTCAATCCTTCCATCGGTGTTGCATGACGTGGATCTCCCTGGTATAGTAGCTCTCAAGTTTCATTTCTCTGGCATTGCCCCTTATGAACTTTTCAGCCCTTTTCAGTCGTAAAGGAGCACTAAAAGGAGGATTATATTTGTTTGGCTGTGAATTTCAAATGATCATCCTCTCTTCAGAATTGATGGATGAGGAAGGCTTGATTAATTAAAGACTTTTATGGAATGAATAAAGCACAATGTGTTACGCTATGGGAAAACTATCAATGGTGAAGAGCTCGGACGTCACTGCCATAAAATCAGATTATTTTTAAATCTAAAGTCCACTAATGCCTTATCAACTGTTTGGCAATTATTAATTTGAGTCACCTAAGGAATGTCAATGTACTTTCTAATCCATTTATAGTTACTTTATAATGTGGAATGTTAACAGAAGGGTTAGGTGGCGCAGTGCTTAGCACTTCCGCCTCACAGCAAGAAGGTCCCGGGTTCAATTCCCTGTGTGGAGTTTGCATGTTCTCCCTGTGCTTGTGTGAGTTTCCTCCAGGTACTGTGGTTTCCTCCCACAGTCCAAAAACATGCACAGTAGGATAATTGGCTGTTCCAAATCACCCCTAGGTGTGAGTGTGAACGGTTGTGTGTGTTGGCCCTGCGTTGGCCTGGTGAGCTGTTCAGGGTGTATGTATGAATGAATGAATGAATGGATGGATGGATGAATGTTCACAGAACAGATTAACAGTATTACAGTAGCAATAAACAGTTATTCTCTGCTTTCTCTCTCTCTGTCTAACTCTCTCTCTTGCCATGATTCAGAAAAAGTGGAAGGGAGGGGAGGTTGGAGCCCATCTCATTCAACTTTGGGCAAAGATGGGGTACATGCCAGTTTTTTTTAGCCTAATGTGCATGTCTTTGGACTGTGAGAGGAAAGCAGAGTAACCAGAGGAAACCCACACAAGCACAGGAAGAACATGCAAACTCCACACAGAAATGCCCTCATTAAGCCCAGGACTGGAACACAGAACCCTCTTGTTGTGAGGCGGATGTGCTAAGCACTACGTCACTGTGCACCCTGACCTACATATTGCTACTGAACAGTACAATATATCTCTCACCCAAACATCACACTGAAGAACAACCTATAAATATGCTTTATTAACCTAAATAAATGTTTGCTGGGTGACACGATGGTGTAGTGGTTGGCATCACAGCAATAAGGCCCTGGGTTCGAGTCCGGGGTTCGGCGAGGGCGTTTATGTGTGATGTTTGCACGTTCTCCCCGTAGATGTATTTCCTCCGGGTACTCCAGTTTCCTCCCACAGTTCAAAGACATGTACATTATGCTAACTGGTTGTTCCAAATTGACTGTTCCAAATTGACCCTAGGTATGAGTATGGGTGTGAATGGTTGTGTGTGTTGCCCTGTGATGGCCTGGCGAGCTGTTCAGGGTGTACCCCGCCATCGCCCAGAGTCGGCTGAGATAGATCCCCACGACCCTGATTAGGATTAAGCGGATTGACAAATGAGGGAGTGGGTGTTTTTTTTTTTTTTTTTTTTTTTTTTTTTTCA
>JAQMYF010000006.1:28629725-28648780 GCA_030014195.1 Neosilurus mollespiculum
CAACCGGACTACATGTTGGACTGTAATGAAGTTTCTCTTATATGGTTTGTATTTTATGGTTTCACCCAAATGAGAATGGGTTTTCCTTTTGAGCCTGGTTCCTCTCAAGGTTTCTTCCTTGTGACAACTGAGGGAGTTTTTCCTTGCCACTGTCGCCGCGGGCTTGCTCTTTAGGGATATGTAGGGGTTGTAGAAAAAGTTTTACTCTGTAAAGCTCCTTTGCCACAATGTCAATTGTTGACAAAAAGTGCTATACAAATAAATTTGAATTGAATTGAATTGAATTATCATGGGTCTAGCTGTGCTTTTGGGAGAGAGAATGTAACTATAGATTATTCACTTTTCCTTGGCAGACTGTTAGCTCAGGTAGTTAGGAAGCGTGTTGGTGCATAAATGACTTTTCACACACAGGGTCAGCTTCGAAGCCCACCACTCTTATTATAAATGTCTAACAGTTTATAAATTTAATTTATTTGTTTTTGTTTGTATAATTTGTGTTGGTGAAATACACAGACACGACATGTTTAACTTTATTGAACAACCAGTTGAAGTGTCAGATATCACCCTGGTTCAGATTTATAGTCTTGACGAATCTGCGGAAGTCAAACAGAAGTAAGGAAAACGTCAGCAGAAATAACAGAAAGTAAACATTCGTAAGCCAATATCACCAGTTCATATGAAAAATAGTTCAATCGGAGCACCGGAAACAAACACCAGCCGTATTCTTACATGGTAAACAGGGTGCCATGGTAACATAAAGAAATTATGAATTGCAAAAATTTCAAAATATCAAAAGATACAATTACACTTCCAGGTAGAAGTAACTACCATGTTTAATAAAGAAATCTCGAATGGTTTCCGAGTTCTGGCCTTGAACCGAAATTATTACAGACAGACGGATGGACAGACATACTGATTTATATGCTGGAGGATAACAATACACTGCATCATTCTTGTTACCCAGCACCAGTTTTTCATCACAGGAAATCCTGTAAAGACATCCATCTTTATGTCTTCTTGTTCTGATGTACGGAAGCTTCCAGAGTCCTGGGATTAATTACAGCTGCTTTTTTATTATCCTATTTTCTTGTATTCATTCATCAGTTAATCTCCTCATATCCTGAGTCTCTCTCTCTCTCTCTCTCTCTCTCTCTCTCTCTCTCTCTCTCTCCCTTAAAAAAAACTAAAAGGTTGAAACAAGTCAAATCTAAAAGCCAATTAAAGCACTCTGTTGTGGAAGAACACAATAAGTTCACAGTCACAGACACATGGTTTTGAAACTTAAATAGCTTTTCCATCATGACATCCTTCCTTTTAATTATTCAATAAATAAAGCTACCTGGCTGATCCTGACAAAGAATTAGCGAGAGAGAACGTTTAAACCTTTCAGTTTCACATTGATTTCAGGTAAGTCTGTTGGGCTTTTACACCCGGGCCTGCAGACTCATCAGGCTGGTGCTTATCCCGGTTTCTGTGCCGTGAAGCAACTAGGAGTTTAACTCCTCCTGTATGGCACGCTAGTCCAGCAGGTTACCTTCCCAGTATTTCTACTGGTACCCAATGATACTGCTGTCTGGACAGAGGCACACTTGTGGTTAAGACCTTGCCCAGGGGTCTTAGCATGGTGGGGGTTTAAAGGAGATTCAAACCCATCATCTCTTGACCATGAGCACCCAAGCCACCCTAGCACCCAAGGCTATCTCAGCTGACACTAGGTGAAGGCTGGGTACACCCTGAACATCTTACCAGACCATTCACTTTCACAGTCACTCAAACTTTATCAAGGACCACGACCCTCACGTATGATGGTGAGGGACATTAAGCACAGCTACTTCATTAATGCAATAATACACTCTTGGAAAAAGTTTTTCAGAAGGGTTCTTTCAGTGGTCAGGAGATCTAGTGCAGTAAAGTGTGGAGTGTTCTGTAACCACCGAAGCAGCTGGAGAGCGCATTAGTGTGGTGGATTTAACCTTTTCTACGGTCAAAGGTTGGCCTGTTTCATATATACCGTGCTTGTGCGCAAAAACAAAAAATAGAAAGGCTCCATATTTTGGAGGAAAAAAGACGCTTAGTGATCTGGCTGTGTCACTGCTGATATTTACAAACAAGGTCAGAGATGTGAGCACAGCTGGACCTCTGGAACATTAATAAAGCCAAACAGATTACGGTTAGTGAGGATGAAAAGAGCAGAATGGAACCTAAGGTGGAACAAGAAAAACATTACCAGCGGGATTTGTGGCAAGGTTGCTGCTTGCGGTTCAGGATTAAGAAGTCTGTTCTAAAAATCTTTTTACTAGAAATGTATTATTCCATTACTTTGTGTCAGGAAAGTGCTGGGTTCAAGTCCCGGGTGTTTCTGTGTGGTGTTTGCATTTTCTCAATGTGCTTGCATGGGTTGCCGCCTGGTACTCCGGTTTCCTCCCGCAGCCCAAAGACATGTACATTAGGCTAAAATGAGGCTGTGTCTATGTCTATAATATATGTTCGCTGAGTACGTAAGTGATAAATAAATAAATAAATGCTGTTATTTGGTGGCGCGGTGCTTAGCACGTCCGCCTCACAGCAAGAAGGTCTCGGGTTCAATTCCTGGGCTCGGGGTGTTTCTGTGTGGAGTCTGCATGTTCTTCATGCGCTTGGGTAGGTTTCCTCCCACAGGCCAAAAACATGCACAGTAGACTAATTGGCTGTTTCAAATTGACAAAGGGTGTGAGTGTGTTTTGCCCTGTGATGGTCTGGCAAGATGTCCAGGGTGTACCCTTGTCCAGAGTCAGCTGAGATGGGCGCCAGCCTCGGCGTGACCCTGACTAGGATTAAGCATCTTTTATTATTTTTCCTCTGACTGGGAGATCCTTTTAGCACAGGTGTGATAGCTTTAGTAATTTGGCGTACAGCGAGTCCACAGGACAGAAGAGCACAAAGTGACAGGCAGCACAACACAGTCAGAAGACAGGGCAAACCAGGAGAGTGTAGAGCGAGGAGTTATGTAAACACATGCTCTCACACGGCCCTGCATATGCAATGAAACACAGAATATCAAACATCATTAATCAGATTATATAACTTCTATAATACATAAGCTTGCTGGGAGGTTGTGAAGTACCGCTCCATGAGGGGGGTGGGGGGGGGGGGGTATTTAATCAAAAGCAGCTCGAGCTCTCATACATGAACAACATTATTTAATCCAGTATTAAGTGGAAATGCCTTCAAAGCATAATATGTAACCCAAAAACATGGTGCATGCTGGGAAATGTAGTGCTTTGCTTTGAGGGGTGTGTAGAGCAGGCCAGGGAGGGTGGAATGGTTTACCTGAGGTGGAGGCTTACCTTGATAAGCCGTACATAAGCTTGTACATTTGTAATCAATATGGGGGATTAATTTGTATTAAAGGTGTGAAGACAGTGGAGTCGACACCACAGCCTTTTATCTCGAGCCACTTGGATTACTGAAGCAAGAGATCTCAAGAGAGGGAGGAGGAGAATGTGAGGGAGGGAGGAGAAGGAGCGAGGCGCAGGCAGCGTATGCCTCATGATCTTGAAGGTTATTTCCTCAAAGTCAAAGCTGGCAATTCTCCTTCGGGCTTCTCTGCCATTACCTGGGCATAACCATCGGTCCATCAGAGCTTCACCGTTTTGTTCCCCCCATGTGTTACTAGTGTGGAAAAACACACACACACACACACACACGCACACACACACCTGCAATATGACAGCTAGACGCAAGGAAATCTTTGCCGTCCACATGTGCAGTGCACTGCAAGACACCTGTCACACATACAGAACCACTCACACCATCACACTGTCCCATCATAAACAAAAAAAACCAACAATAACTGCCAATCAATAAGAAGGTCAGGTCTTCACGCTGTGTGATGCCATCTCAAAATGACAAGCTGTCAAAACCGCAGGCAGGACGTGGAAATGTGCTCGGACTGTGAGTTCATGCATGATGGGATGGAGAAGCGGGAGGCTGTGCGACGATCCAGCGCAATCCATTACATGCTTTCTCAATCTGGTTACCCAAAATAATTGTGCTTGACTTTGGTCAATATATAAAACGATTAGGATCTCAAACGTGCCAACCATTCTACATTTCTGCACTGTATGCCTTCAGTTTCTACTGAAACCCTGAAAGGTGCATTTATAATGAGGAAACCTTCGCTAGGGTGCCGGTGGTAGTGGTTAGCATGTCTCACAGCCTCACAGCAAGAGGGTGCTGGGACGTTTCTGTGCAGAGTTTGCATGTTCTCTCCATGCTTGCAAGGGTTTCCTCCAGGTACTCCGGTTTCCTCCTACAGTCTAATTAGTTAGGTTAATTGAATATTCTGGAATTTCCCTTGATGTGAATTTGTGCATGATTGGTTGAGTGGGTGATGATCTTCGCCCAGAGTCGGCTAAGATGGTCTCCAGCCTCCCCAAGACCCTAATAAAGGATAAAGCTCTTCAGAAAATGAATGAATGAATGAATCCACCAATATCTACAATGGGTTGATACCAGATAAGACCTAAAAGGATGTGGGAAGACCATGTGGCGCTCAGTATATGCAGCATGTATATACAGTTATATATACTCTATTGTCAGCTTGTCAGGCTGATTTAATACTGAAATTCTAAGTTCCACTTTCTAATTTCTTCAAGTTGACCTCAATTCTCGACTCCTTGGTATGTCCAGATCCTCACCTGTCCGTTTGAATTATGATTACGGATTAAACTTGTTTAACCTGTCTGCTTGCTCTGTGATGTAACCCCAGCTTCGAGCACTGTTCACGCCCGCGATTCCAGAACAAGCCTTAGCTTCAGATAAGACGCTTTGCAATTGCAATCAGACACCAGGACCTCCATTCTAAAACCCGGGAGCATTCCAGAAATGCCCTTGTTCGTGTTTTCTTACAGCCAGTATGACGTGCGCAAATGTTTTGTAACTCAAAGCGTACGTTATGTAGTATAAATTTGTCAGGCACTGCAGTCTTGTCCACTATTTGAATAATTCATTCGAAACAGCGCAGGCTGTACATCTGAGCAGCAGGGTCAAAGTTAGTCCAAAGTCAAAAACAATGTTGGAATAGAAACCTACAAAAAAAGAAAAAGTGAAAAAGGCGAGGGAAAGAGCGAGTGATAATTCACTGGCAGCGGTCCCAGAGGACATGTAGTGCCAGCGGCGGAGGTGTGAACAGGAGAACGGCCAGTTGAGGAGATAAGAGGAAACAAACGCCAGATTAGCTGTCTATATGGAGACACAGCACCAATGAGACACACACTGGTCCCTCAGGGACCTTAAGGGGTGTTCACGTTCAGGAATCATGTTAAGACATAACACAGCCCCATGTTTACAAAAAGCATCATGTGTGACTGAAGCCATTTTCCATGTCTTTCTGAGTCCAAATTTCTACTTTAGCATCATTTATTTTGTTAATTTCAGAAAGCAGCCCCTGTATGATAGTCAACTACTGGGGTCCTGCATCAGAGATAGGAAGAAGAGAACGGTGAAAACACTGAGTGTAGAAACAGTCACTGGTAAAGGTAAAGTAAGTCGGTTGAGATTGAACTCCTGAGCCTACTGGCTCATCAGGCTGGATCTTATCCTGATTTCTGTAATGTGAAGCGACTGGGAGTTTAACTCCTCCTGGATGGGATGACTAGCTCATTGCAAGTTTCCTTCCCAGTATTTTCTACTGAAACCCTGAAAGGTGCATTTATAATAAGGAAATCTTTGCTAGGGTGGCAGTGGTAGTGGTTAGCATGTCTCACAGCCTCACAGCAAGAGGGTCCTGGGACGTTTCTGTGCAGAGTTTGCATGTTCTCTCCGTGCTTGCAAGGGTTTCCTCCAGGTACTCCGGTTTGCTTCTACATTCTATAGACATGCACATTAGGCTAATTGGCTGTTCCAAATTGACCCTAGGCATTTATTAACTTCTTAAAATGAAACCACAGCAGGTGGGCTTGCCTTATCTCATATATTATTTTGTACTTTACTGAGAAAGGAACCGGAAGGCTAATGGAAATGGATAAGGCAATAAGTACTCCCCGGAGTTTGTACTTACTCACAATTTGCTTAATAGCTCCATCCTATTAGGGTCAGGGGAAGGCTGGAACCTATCCTAGCCTGCACTGGGTGAAGGCTGGGTTCACCCTCAACAGCTCGCCAGCCCATTGCAGGGTAACACACACAGCTATTCATACTTATATCCACACCTAGGAGCAGTTCTGGAACAGCCATTAAGCCTAATATGCATGTCTTTTTGGACTATCGGAGGAAACCAGAGTAACTGGAGGAAACCCACGCAAACACGGGGAGAACAAGCAAACTCCACACAGAAAAACCCGAGACCAGGACTCGAACCGAGAACCTTCTTGCTGTGATATGGATGTACTATCCACTATGCCACCATGCCTCCTTATTTCAGATCAAAATACAAAAAAAAAATACTAATAAAAATAATGGGTTCATTTTATATTTTAACTTGATTAAATTTTGGGGTAAAACCTAGTAAGTGCAAATTTGGGACTAAAGGTTTTTCCAGATCCATGCCATGAGACACTCTAGTATAGCCAGCAATAGAATTCTAACTAAGTATTGGACAGATATAGAAATCTTTATTCATTCATTCATTTTCTAATTGCTTAATCCTAATTAGCGAGGCTGGCACCCATCTTAGATAACTCTGGGTGAGAGCGGGGTAAACCCTGGGCAGCTCGCAGAGCCAGAAATCTTCTGTCCCTAATAAATAAAGGACCCAAATAGATTGGAGAATAAATGTTCATCTAGTGAACATCTGGTATAGGTGTAATGTACGCAGTCCTATTATTGTGTAGAGATATAAGTGTTAGAGATTATTTGAAAGATCAATCCTCTTCTGCACCTGAGCTTCAGTCTCACTGCTGCTTGTGACGAGAGGAACCTATTCTTAATCTTTTCAGTCATCTTTATAGCAACATGAATATTGGATGTAACATCTTGTTATTTTCCCTCCACACAATGTACATTCAAGCCTGAGACGTGAGCTGTCACATACATAATAGAAAGATGATGGCTGCTATCCACTCATTGTGCTTGTGACAGGTCGCTTACCAGGTTAACACCGATGCTAGATTGTTCGAAAAAAGAGAAAGAAAAGAAGAAAGAAAAGGGTTTGATGTTCAGAAGTCTATTCTTTCCTGTTTTTGGCTGTAGGCAGTTGTGGGGAGTCTGGGTATCGGTAGAGCACTTGGTTGTGATTTTCGGTATGTTCCGCACATTCCTGTCACATAGCCACTTTAATTCACTGCTCAAATGCAAATCAAAGAGCCTGTTTGGCCGTGACCAACCCTGTGGTGAAGCTGGTGCCCTTCAAATACCTTCCCTACATGAAAGTCAGTGTGTGTGTGTGTGTGTGTGTGTGTGTGTGTGTGTGTGTGTGTGTGTGTGTGTGTGTGTGTGTGTGTGTGTGTGTGTATGTGTATGTGTATGTATGTGTGTGTGTGTGTGTGTGTGTGTGTGTGTGTGTGATAGAGGACAGACTGAGAAGAGCTACAGCCCACTATCTCCTCCTGTTGGCTTCAGTAAATGAAAGCTTGCCAAAAAAAAAAAAAATCAAGCAGCACTCTTTTAGGTCACACACCTTGGATGGTTCGTCGCTATGTGTGGCGAGCACGTTTACCTAGAGCAGGCAGAGCTATTTCACATGCAGCCCCTCACAGATTTCTGTCCTGATGACCATATCTTGGGCGGCACAGTAGCATACAGGTTACCACATCCACCACACAACAAGAGGGTCCTGGGTTCGAGTCCTGGGCTCAGATGTTTCTGTGTGGAGTTTGTATGTTTGCTTGTGTGGGTTTTCTTCAGGGACTCTGGTTTCCTCCCACGTCCAAAGACATACACACTGGGCTAACTGGCTGTTCCAAAATGCCCCTGGTTGTGTGTGAGTGTGTTAGCTCTGCAATGGTCTGGTGAGCTGTTCAGGGTGTACTCTGGCTACATCAGTGTCGGATGAGATATGCGCCAGCCTCCTCGTGACCATAATAGGGGTCAGAGGGATTAAGCGCTTCAGCAAATGAGTGAGTGAGTGAGTGAGAGTGACCATATTTCGTATTTCTCTTGCCCTCACACACCTGCCCGGTTCTTTGTTGTTGCTTTTCCTTCATATGCCACATATAGTTGTTGTTGTCATCCAAGGTCGTCCAAGGTGCCAACAAAAATCCTGTAAGATTGCAGAGGAGCATCTTTTTAAAAGCCCCTTTTGTACAAAATAACCTCCCTCAATTGTAACCTGCAGGCGAGCTAAACAACAAGATGACAAAAGTAGTGAATCACTGCTAGCCACATCCATAAACACAACATGCCTGAAACCCCCCCCCCCCCCCCCCCCATCTCTCTCTCTCTCACTTGACATGGCGAGCACAGGGATGCACATCTTAATGCATCACTTTATGCATCTTTTCTTTAGTGGTTGGAAAAAAAATATAGTTTCCATTCAATTTCCTGCCCTTGTCTTCCTTCCTTCCATAGGAACGAGGGAAGGAGAGGAGCAGATGCTACGTGAACAAGCAGTTTGAGCGCAGGAGCCATTTTGGTCCTCGTCAAGAGTGCCGCGTAGCTATTAACAACAAGAGCCTGAAAGCTTGGCACGTCCTTCCTTAGACACACGTGCATTGTCCCGAACAGTCAATTTAATGAGGGATTGTGCTGGATGCGGCTAGGCTGCAGCTGAAAAGGCGCAAAAAGTGTACACCGAAAATGCTTCCAAGAAAAAAAGAAAAAAAAAAAAACACTATTCAAGAGCCCAGGATGAAAAGTCACAGAATGGTTATGCGTGTAAACTGGAAATGGAGAAGCTGCTGATTTAAAGAATCACTTGAGAGTCATTTTCCTAATGAGCTGAATGTTCGACAATCAGCTCGGTGTAAAGTCTGATGTTCAGGAGCTATTTATGGAGCCAGTTCTGGGTGGACAAAAGGGTTCTCGCTCTCATGTGTCTTTAATTTTTCGCGTTGTAGAATTTGGAGTTCGGGCCGCATGGCAATGTATTGGTTATCATGCCTGCCTCACAGCAATTCGAATTCTGCATTCGAGTTCCGTGCTTGGGCATTTCTGTGTAGAGTTTACATGTTCTCCACGTGCATGCGTGGGTTTCTTCCAGTTTCCTTCCACAGTCCAAAGACATGCACGTTAGGCAAATTGACTGTTTCAAATTGCCCCTTGGTATGGATATGAGTGTAAATGGTTGTGTGTTGGCCCTGTGATGGTCTGGTGAGCTGTTCAGGGTTTACTCCGCCTTCGCCCAGTGTCAGCTGAGATAGGCTCCAGCCTCCTTAAGTGGCTTGACAAATGAATGAGATAATCAGACATCTAGAAATGCTAACAATTTTCGCTTGTTATGAGCATACCTAACAACTTCTCTCATTCTCTCTCTCTCTCTCTCTCTTTCTCTCTCTGTGTGTTCTTGAGGTACACATGCTATTTCAAAGAGCTTGAGGTACACATGCTACTTCTGAGATACCAGTGATCTTGATCCCTCTGCTCTCTGGGTCCTGTGATCCATCCTGATGTGCTACTACTGGTTGGAGTTCTCATCTTAGAATCTCCTCGCTCCTGCTAATAAAACTCCATACAGGAATAGGAATTTGTCATGAAGCTTGACTACTGCCAGCTGAGACTATCCCCAACACTGTTCTCCACCACTGTAGTCTGTCTTCAACAATGTCACTTACGCTGGTATACATGTGCCGTGCCCATTTTGCTGAACCATACTCCATCTTCAAAGTGTCCAGGTTTTTTACGTACTGCTTCCACCAAGTGTTTTTGGGAGCATTTCTTGTACATCTTCACATGGGTGGTACTGGGCTTTTCTATATACTGCAGAGATTTTCTTCTGGCATCCTGGCTGTATGACCCAGCCATCGTAGGCGTGCCTGATGCACAAGGTAAACAATGTGTGGCTATTTACTGCATTGGCTTCTAATGTGGGAATTCAACAGGCGTTCTGTACAGCTAATTCCTGCACTGATCCATATGGACCTAAATCTACACTCAGAAACTGTGAAGACGACTCTCCACTGCTGGTGATATAAGCTGTTTTACTGAAATGATTTAGGACTACAATTCCCATTACAGCTATAAGATTACCAACTAAGTTGCTGCTACATGGATGGTATTTTTATCTGGTTTATCCCAAATGAAGATGGGTTTCCCTTCTGAGTCTGGTTCCTCTCAAGGTTTCTTACCTTCCAGGGTATATAAAGAAATGTTTAAAATCATAACTTTAAATTTTTTACCAAATTTGTTTTACTCTGAAAAGATTCCTTACAACAATGTCAATTAGGACTGAACTGAATTGAATTAAGTTGTGATGAATCAGCAGGTACTGTGCGAGAGGTTACTCCTGTATCTAAGTACGACATGTATTTAGCACTTGAGCGACACGACAGAAAAGAGTTCTTAAATCTGACAATACCACAGCCATCCAAGAGAGCAAATGGGCCATCTTTTTTTCTGAGTGGGAGAAATTGTCTGTACTGTCAACCACAGCAACACTTCATGTATGCAGAAGAGGGTAGATAGCGCTTTCGCCGTAGTGTGTTACACGGCCGTGTGACATTGTATAAGAAGTAATTCGAAAAGATGAGGTTGGCTGACTTCACGTGTCTCTTGTGAGAATCATTCGGACCCAAAAGAGAGACCGTTGATGGCTGTAATGTTGATCGATGGCAATAAAATTGTTGTGTATGCTTTGTATGTAGTTTTATTTAGAAAAAATTAGTTGGCTTAAAGCGTATGGGTATTGGTCATCCTTACAGCATAATTTTTGCATATGTAATATGTTTAAATGATACAGATACTTTTTTTTAACATAAATGACCATAAAAAGCACACAACTGGTAACTTTATCCCGTGGATGACTAGTGGAGGCTGAACTGCAGGGGCTAGCAATTGTTTTTAACCCAGAAGTGACGACAACATGTTGGGCGGGTTCTAGTGTTACATTCTAGTGACTCTGAGGATGAGAACGCTGCCAGAGATGTGCGTGACGGTAAATCCAAAATGGCTTAAGCAGCTAATGTTTTGCCAAGATTTCTGCGCTTGTTGGTACAGCTCAGCACTGGCTGATAATGTGTTATGCTGCACGGGTCAGTGAAGTAGCCCAGCCAATCCAACGAGTTCACGTCACTACCAGGCTGGAACAGCCAATCAGAAAGGCAACATATCTCTGAGCATGCTTAGAGTCGTAACACTTTGAAAATGGGAATGGACTGATGTTGTTACACTGATTTGCTGCAGGTACCCTTTAACACAGTGCTGCCAAGCTCTTCAATATAAAACCAATCAAACAATATCCAACACAAAAGCTAGTAGGAAAAAACATATAAAACACACATTTATACAAGCATGTATCATGTAATATGTATGTACAACCAAAAGAGAAGTGTATATTTCTTTCAAAAGTATTTAACTCTCATTCATTCTCACCCATTTTCCCGCTTCATATTTGTTTTACCCATGTGATAATCAGACTGTGCTGAAATTTCAGCTTTGCAGGCCCTTATAGCAGACAAAACTGGAAATGACATCAAGCGCAAGTGTTTGCTATTATCTGTAATATGTAATGATTTTCAAAGCTGTAGACAGATTTAATTGAGATGGAGGACACCAGAGGCTAGTTGGTGAAAACAGACTTAAAAATGAGCCTGGTGTCATTTTTTTCCCCCTGAGTTTGTGTTGAGAAGTGCCTTGCTTTTTTTCCGGAGGGTTCATCAGTATGTTTATCTGCCTGGTGCCTTTAATAGGAGAATGAGTATAATGTGCAGCTGGGTGTGCGTGGTGTATGTATTTAGGGTGTGGGTAGGAGGCTAGGCAAAGGGAGGGAAGCAAAAGGGATCCAGGGAGAGAGAGAGAGAAAGAGAGAGAGAGAGGCTCACACTGGAGGTGGAAAGAGGTGTAATGGCTTTTGCTGCAGGTGGTAACAGATGGTTGCTAATGGATGCTCATAGATCTGAATGATGTGGGCTAAGAATGTGTTTTTGTATGAGAGAGAGAGACAGAGAGAAAGAAAAAGAGACAGAGAGAGAGAGAGAGAGAGAGAGAGAGAGAGAGAGAGAGAGAAAGAAAGAGTATCAGTTTGAGCCATATAGAACCAGGAAGCAGGAAGAAGAGTGTATGTATTAGTCATAAATGTGAGAGATGAGGGTTACTAACAGGAACATTTGAACCAAATTATGATCAATGTTGTTCCATCATTCAGGTGATAAAAAAAAAAAAAAAAAAGGTTTAAAGCCACGTTCAAGAAGTATGAATTAATTTTAACATCATTTCCTATAAAACAATGCTGATAATAATAATTCTGTCTGCTGCATAAAAATAGCAGCATCGGTAAGAGAAAGGCCAGTGAGGGCGTTTCTGAGTGGAGTTTGCATGCTTTCCCATGTTTTTGTGGGCTTTCACCGGGTACTCTGGTTTCCTCCACACATTAGGCTATTTGGCTGTTCCAAACTGCCCCTCGATGTGAATGTGAGTGTGAATGGATGTTTGTTCTACAAAATAGGTTCTGCAGGGTGCCTGCAACCTATACAGGTAAACATACAGTACATTGCAACTGAAAGCAGCCCATTGCATTATGGGGTGCAGAATAAAAAGGGAGTGAGTGATTATTTTAACAGTGAATTATGCTGATGAAAAAGGTTTCAAACCCATTTCCCATGGCTTAAGTGCAAACAGAAAAAAGGGCAGTAGTAGATCAGGGCTTAAAGCTCTGGGATACTGATCAGAAGGTCAAGGGTTCAAGCCCGGTTACTACCATGTTGCCAGTGTTGGGCCCTTAACCCTCAACCGCTCATATATATATATATATATATATATACATATGTGTGTGTGTGTGTGTGTGTGTGTATATATATACAGTACTGTGCAACAGTTTTAGGCACCCTATTTTTAATTTTTTTTTTTTAATATAAACTTTGCAATAGATTTTTATTTTATCATTTGTATATTAGCACGTTACACGTTAGATTTTCAAACATTAGTTTTCCAGCACAAAATGAAATGTTACATAAAAAATGTTAGTGCAGCATGTCAATAAAGAAAGAAGCATATTACGTATAAAAGACCACTTTTCCAACAAAAATATAATGAAGGCTGCTGTGATTTACATGCAAACAAAGAATCAGGTGTGACAGTCAGCATTTCCGGGAGAAGTGTGGTTCTGGTTCTGTAAGATACCCGGTAGATACTGTACTTGTTAAACTGCACAAACTCTACCTGATGCTATTCTATTTTTAAACAGAAAGTCATCTCACCTAATATTGAATTAGTTTCATTTATTACTGTTTACTGTGCTTTATAGAATTAATGTAATTATTTATATGTAAATAAAAGGCAACTTTGTTCTACACCATTCCTTTGTGTGCGCCTATAACTTTTGCACAGTACTTACAATACATGTGCAGTCTGAGGTTCCTTTTAGTACTCAAAATAAAGATGTGTTATACAGTGGAAAACAAGCCAAGCTATGATTCAGAAGAATCCACTGCATCTCAAATAGGACTGACGAGAGTTAATTAATAAATAAATAAATAGATAGATAGATAGATAGATAGATAGATAGATAGATAGGCTTTCAAGTTATGGGCGGATCATCTTTAAGCTTTGTTTTATTTGTATAATCTATCAATAATGTTTACAATCACTACCCAGTAACCTTAACTAAAAAAAAAACACGGTAAAATGGGCTGCTTTAACTCAGCTCATTTCACAAATGAGAATAATTTCCTTTCTTCTGCCTGATTGTTCAACCGTCCTAGCAGAGACATGTGCTATTTTAGTCCAAGGAGAGTGCGGCCTAATTCTCCTCCGCCCAGCCCTGCTCCTCTGGGAACTGCAAACGCTATAACTGCTTCAGCACAGGCCTGCAGGAAATTGAAAACTAAATTGCTTTCTTAGATTTGTCTGCTCCTTTTTCTTAGGCACTGGAGCAGGGGGAGGCATGAAATGTCTTGCTTTTGTTACCCATACAAAAGTAACACATGAAAAGGACATCGAGGTCGCGTGGGTAAACTGTACTGAGCACGGAACAGGTGGTATGTGAGGATAAAAATAAATAAATAAATAAAGACTAGATACAGCAGTTTAACACTTTTAAGCACTTTCTTTCTGTCTGTCTGTGAGAGAGAGAGAGTGATGATGGTGATGATGATGATGATGATGATCATGAACTTGTGTTTACCTTCATGTGCTTAAGCTCAGGTTTTTTTGTGTGTCAGCGGTGGTAAATAGACATCTTTATCTACACCTCTCTCCCTCTTCCTTTCGATGCATCTGCTTGCCATGCTACTATTGCATTACAGAAACACTATTCTACATCACCAGGCTTTGGCACACTTCAACCCAATTAGCACAGTGGAGATATCACACGGCCTCTACAAAGCCATAGACATTACTTCAATTTGCTGCAATGCCTGAAACATATCTCCCCTTTGTGGGGTAAAATGAGTCTGAAAATTAAGCAGTACTTGACTGTTTATGACCCTATTAGCATCGGGCGATCATAGACATTGTGATTGTTTCAATTATGATGGTTTAGTATGTTTATTTGTTTAGAAATTATCTTGGTTATCTCGCCTGGAACACACACAATGTATTCCAGGTTTTCAGGGCTTGACCAGACTCTAAGCAGGAGGCAAAGTTGAGGTCTAACACATAATGAAGATTGACAAAACCTTACAGATCCATTGGGGCAATATGCAGATCCATTAAGGGGCTATGTGGGAAACATGCTAATGTAATGTCTGTTTCCTCAATCCATTATTTGCTCTGAGAGCTCTATATTGCGATGTGTTGGGGGTTGTGCAAACAGCAGCAGGAACTGGAGAGGGGGTGCGTGTGAGGTGATGCCATCATGAGCCTCCAGCTATTAACTTCACTGAAAGTGTAAGAGCCGTGTAATAAAATAAAAATGTTCTTGGACACAGGAGTATTCATGTCCGCTGCCCCAGGTTTACCAAGGCTACAAACGCTAACTGTATTCAGATCAGTGTTGTTTTTTTAAACAGTTTCTACTACATGACCCCTTTATTGTGTTCCGGTTTCAGGTCTCAGTGAATAAAACAGATGGAACCCTCAATGTTCTCAGCAACATGCACTCTTAGTGACATACAGATAGCATTACACACTAAAAAAAAAGAGCAGGGCTTTCACTGCCAGCCTTCATTTTGGTAGATATTTTAAATTAAGCCTTAGTAATGCTTATTTAGTTTTAGTCATATCTTCTTCTTCTTCATCATCATCATCATCATCATCTCTGGGGTCAGGTCGCGAGGGCACCAGCCTAATCAGTGAGGTACAGACGTCCCTCTCCTCAGCCACTTTCTCCAGCTCTTTCGGGGGGACACCGAGGCGTTCCCAGACCAGCGGAGAGACATGCCCGAAACACTATACGAGGGAGGCATTAAGGAGGAATTCTAATCAGATGCCCGAGCCACCTCAACTGGCTCCTCTCAATGCGGTGGACTGAAATTTTCTCCGAGGGAGAGCCCCGCCACCCTGCAAATGAAGCTCATTTCAGCCACTTGTATCCACGATCTTGTTCTTTTGGTCACTACCCAAAGCTCGTGACCACAGGTGAGGGTAGGAACGTAAATCAACTGGTAAATTGTGAGCTTTGACTTCCGACTCAGCTCCCTCTACTCCACGATGGACCGGTACAAGTTCTGGTTTACAGCAGAGGCTGCACAGATCTGCCTGTCGATCTCCCGTTCCAATATACTGTATCTGTATACTGTAAAAATCTTTTAGTTTTTAGTTGATGAATAGATGAAGAATAGTGAAGAATAGTGTTGAAGGGGTGTTAAAAAAAGTTACTTGCATTTGTTAAAATGCTTAATCCTACTAGGGTCGCGGGGAGGCTGGAGCCTATCTCAGCCAACTTAGGGTGAAGGCGGGGTACACCCTGGCCAGTGCGCCAGTACATCACGCGGCCAAAACACACACAACCATTTACACTTACACCGAGGGGCAGTTTGGAACAATGTGCATGTCTTTGGACTGTGGGAGGAAACCAGAGTACCCGGAGGAAACCCATGCAAGCACAGGGAGAACACGTACACTCCACACAGAAAGGATTTATGATCTGGCTTGGGTGTGACCTTTCAAAGTTACTCAAGGTCAAAGGTAATTATTACATTTGAAAGTCCATATATGGTTTCTCATTAGTGTTCCATAATAACCACGTCTATTGATACTCAATTATGAAGTTATAAGCACAATTTCTCCAAACTTTGTGAACTTGTTTTGACCTTCACTTATGAATTTACTATTTAAAATCACGTCAACACACACACACATACATACACACACACACACACACACACACACTTGTGTATACTCCTTTTTTTAATCGTCTATGACATTGTGCTTCCCCAGTTCCCAAGCAAGTCCTCCCCTGCCTCACTGCCCTGGTTTAATTGAACAAGTCCCCTGATCTCCAGAATGACTAAATTTATCCAGACACACTCACCTGCCCTGAAAATAAACACACAATTAATCACAGTTCCACTAATAACAAGTGAATTTCTCACTGGCAGGACACTTCGACCATTGCAAACCATTTCAACATGGTGTGTGTTTGTGTGTGTGTGTGTGCGCGTGTGTGTGTGTGTGTGTGTGTGTGTGTGTGTGTGTGTGTACTTGTTCTTGCTACATATTCAGGAACGGAATACGTTTTTAACCAACAGTGTGAGGAGATTTTTGGGAAATGAGGACATTTTGGCTGGTCCTCACTTTTTTAAAGGGCTGTTTGAGGGTTAGGACTTGGTTTTAGGGTTCAGGTTAGAATTATGTTTAGGTTAGGGTTAGGGTGAAGGCTGAGGTTTGGCATTTATATGTGATGGTTAAAGTTAGGGTCTAGGGGTTAGAGAATGCAATGTCAATGCGAGTCCTCACAAAGATAGAAGACTGTGTGTGTGAGTGTGTATGTATTTGCACCGATGTATATGATGATCTTATCATTATCTTGAAGGGCTCTTGGTGTGTCATGTCCATTACATGGTACATCAGCAGTGCAGAACTCCCACCAGTAGACAGCAGTCTGTATGTCAAACTGGTTTTCATGGTGATGGACAGCAAAAAAGATAGCAAAAGGTAACGACAGATGAAAAGGAGAAGAACAAAAAAAAACAACAACATAGAATTATTTATGGCCTATTAATACACCCAGGTGGTCATGCACAATATCGAATGCACGTTCACAGCTTCCTACTGATATCATTATTATTGCTGCTAATTGAGGTCAAAACTAGTAGATATTTCTGTTCTTGTGTGAATCTTTGTTTTCCTGCTAGAGGGGCGGGGTGACGGGCTGCCTGAGGCCTATCTCAGCCCACACTGGGCGAAGGCAGGGTACATCCATGGTGGGGACAACATACACACAACTATTCATGTTCAGACTCACACCTAGGACAGCCAATTAGCCTAATGTGGGAGAAAACCAGAATACCCAAAGGAAACCCATGCAAGTACGGGGAGAATATGCAAACTGTCTCGCCAAGCTCGGGACTCGAACCCAGGACCTCCTTGCTGTGAAGCAGCTGTGAGTCACATCCTGTTCAAAAGCAACAAGGAAATGACGTATGGTGACATGCGGCTTAATGTTTGTGGAAGGGACTGGGGTCAAGGTAATACGCGTACCTTCCTCTTGTTTATAGCAATCATCAGCTGCACGGATCATTGGATAGCACTTTCCCTCCAAACAGGCTATGATTGAAATTACGGGGAAAACTAGAACCCAAAAAAAAAACCAAGGTCACGCAGAAGTTGGGCTCCGAGTGGAGTATCAACCTGGAGATTTCAGGCTTGATTGCACGAGGACTGGTTGAATTCACGTGAATTGGTGCGACCGTGACATCAGGAATTCCTGGAGGGACTGCAATACCTGGCAATGCATTCAAATTCCAGTTGAATTCATCCGTTGAGAAAGCACCTATGGCCATGTGACATCTAATCGGAGACAGTCTGGGTGAGGCCTGAAGTCATTTGTGCTGATATGGTGGAAGATGAAGGAGATACTAATCAGAGGTGTCAGTTCATATCTATGGCCAGTGTTAAAAATCTATAATGGCAGCTCACAGCGAGCCGTAGCTTTGCAAAATGTGAGCATGTGCACAGGTCTAGCTCATATTTCATCTAAAATCGATCTCTGCCTGTAAACAAACCAGCAATGTAGGCCTGGTCTTCTGCTCATAAAAACAGCCACTCAGTGAAACAGGCTGTTAGAACACCATGTGGCAACCATTAAACGGATGAGTGTCAGCATCACGGCAACAATTCCCTGAAACGCAGCCTTCATAAATGACGAATCGGACATAATCGATCTTACACATGAACCCAAGACAAACATACCTTACAACACACCAGTAACACACGCCAGTGCGCAGAGAGCTGAGTCAGTTATTATGAGGATTTCAGGATCTGATTAGTATCAGGCATCTGCCAGTACTCTGAGCTCAGCTACTGCTAACATGTCACAGGTTTTTAAAACGAGAACAAGACATTACAGTCTTCTCTCAGTCTTTCTCAAGATCGCAACATAACACTACATCATGAAGTAATCTTCTGAAGTCGGGTGTAGTTTAAAGTGAATCAGGCACCCAGGCAGTCTGTAAAAAAAATATGCCATGTGTAACAAATGTTTTAGGACAACACCACTCTTCATTCTGTCAGAGGCATGATAACAACACCACATCTCCAGAAGGAAAAGTGCACAGAGGAAGCAAGTACTGAGTAAACATACAACACACACACACACACACACAGAGAGAGAGAGAGAGAGAGAGAGAGAGAGAGCGCAAAGGGGGAGTGTGAGAGAGAAAGAGTGTGTGAGAAAGTGAGAAAGAGAGAGAGAGAGAGAGAGAGAGCGCACAAGAGGGAGTGTGAGGGAGAAAGAGTGTGTGAGAAAGTACAAAAAAAAGAGAGAGTGAAAGAGAGATTGAGAGAGAGAGAGAGAGAGAGAGAGAGAGAGAGAGAGAGCAAGGGGGAGTGTGTGTGTGTGTGTGTGTGTGTGTGTGTGTGTGTGAGAGAGAGAGAGAGAGAGA
>JAQMYF010000006.1:28689004-28705506 GCA_030014195.1 Neosilurus mollespiculum
AATACACAAACAGACTCAGAAATCCTTATGGCACTTGATCAAAGATTAAGAGAAAACTGTAAAAGGTAGCAAAAAGCCGTTGCGATCATCGAAATGTCGACTTTGGTGTCTTTTTAAAGTTCAACCAAGTTTCTATGTGAAAGTGTGGCTTCTTGGCGAGGCGTCAAAGTGAGGTGAGTTTCATGATTGTTTGTCGACCTCTCCCCATTCATTTCAATGGGATTTTTTGCTGTGGTTTTTGGCTAATCATGCCGCCATGGTAACGTGAAATACCAATAAAAGTAATAGCACACTTCGCGGCGCCGAGACGCACATTTTTATATATACATTGAGTGGGTACACTTTGCCGTTCTGGCTGCATTATGTGTGACGGAAGAAGAATAATAAAAAGAAAAAACAAATAAAGAGCCTCTTTTTTCTAGGGTAAAGAGTAATGTGTGTCCGCTCTTAATCAGCCACATAATCATCATCATCATAATTATCTATATAGACAATACACATGGCGTGTTAGTTTTCCTTTATTAGATGAACAAATAGTCACTAGAGTATTTTAGACCATTAACAGTGAAAGTCAGTTTCTATCACTTTAATATCTTATTTATGATATTGGTAGATAGATAGGCATGGGGGTTTCTGGTTTGATTCATAGGTTTGATTACTGTCTGTGTGACGTTGGGGGAAACATAAATGTTCATGTGGGATTTTTCCAGGTTCTCCAAAAATCATGCCAGTAAGTGGACTGATGACTCTAAATTTCCCCGTGCATCCCATTGGAGTATCCCAACCTTATGCCCGGTGTTCTGTTATAGGCTTTGGATCGACTGTAATACGACAATGATAAGGCACCTACTGATAATGAATAAATAAATTACTTCATTCCTTCATACTTATCCATTGGGTAAGGATTCCTCTTTCAGCTCGTATTTTTAACCACTAGATGCCGCTACAAATAAGCATTTCGTTTTCTCACAGGTCCTCTCTCTCTCTCACAAGTCGGATAATTTCATAAACAGTAAGCTGTTTCCCCCCTTAATGTAACCCTGAGCAAACTCTTGAAGGACTTGCTAATGAATTAAGTGGAAGTACAGAGTGTTTAGGCAGGGAAATGTTCAGAACCTGGAATATCTAGAACAGGGCCTGAAAACCATCTGATTCAGTAGTGCAGTGATTTGAAGTTATTGTGTCTCTACATCTCCTTCCTCTTCTTCTTAGATTTAACCCTGACATTTATGCTGTAACTACTATTTCATAGTAATGGAGGGGGGGGGGTGTTCATTACATGTTCACTACACTCTGATTGGTCTACCATTTTTTTAATTATTATTATTTTACCGCCAGCAGAGTGCTCTAGACCAGGGGTGTCAAACTCATTTTCACTGAGGGCCACATCACTAAATTTAAAGGTGACCGAGGGCCGAATAATCACTGAACATCTATTCTGAAAGTGCAACTATGAAATCTGCATGGCAAAATTAGTCATTTAGGCATTTTTCCTCTTTTCCTTTATTCACTTGCATTTTCTGACAATGCTTAACAGTGACAAGCTATCAAGCAATCTTTCTTGAGTCATGAATGACTAGCTGTTTACTTGAAATAGGTTGTTGCCACCTAGTGTCAGGATGGTGCATTAGGTTTCATGGTAATGACCGATGCAAAGAATGTACGATAATCTTATTCTTTGAAAGCTCTTACGGGTCACATAAAATGAGTAGGCGGGCCGGATTTGGCCCATGGGCCTTGAGTTTGACACCTGTGCTCTAAACGGTTCTTCATCCCCTCGCGTCAAGGAAATGCTTCGTTCAAATATGGCTCTCTTATCTTGAGATGACATTAAAAGTTATCATGTCCTAGTGGGTCTTACCTTAATGCCAAATAGCCGGGTTCTTGTTATATTTGTCTTCTGTATGCTGAAATCTGGAATTTTGAAGACTAGTTTAGAATAAGTTTCCTCTGTCAAACGGTCACTTTCTGTATTTAATTTATAGAGCTATGACATAATATTTGCCATACACGGTTGACTGAGCAACCTTGTAACAGAGTGGAATTGAAGTAATAAAATGTATACAGAGTGATTAATCAGTAGTTATGATATATTATGGTGCTATGAAAAATCATATCTTAACCTCATTTGTTTTAAAATAAATTTTTGTGGCCATATTTAAGCATTTAGCAGTCAGTGTCTACACCGGTACCTGCCCCTAACAGCAGGTGATGAACCATGAAATTTGTTGAATATGCAAATTTTGTGCACTACATAAGTCTCTATAACTGGAACAACACTGAGCAGTCATGTGTTGGGACTGTAGATTAGAATGCACAGTTTAGACCTGATGTGAAGTGTGTAATATCAGAGTGTGAGAAAGACAAAAGACTTTACATTATTTTTTCATAAATTTGTTCTTTAAATAAATTCATACATCAGATTCATGACATGTTCTTAAACCTTGAATTTGTTCATAGCCGTGTTCTTAGAATGGTGAATTCCCTTGTTTTTGTAAATTAAAAGCATGGGTCTCTTGCTCTAATTAGCATAGGTGAACACCCACTAAATCCCCATAAAAGACATAGGGGCATGTGCGCACACGAATATTCATGATGACCAAAACAATGGTAAAGTTTTATTTTCACTGGAGTGCCAGAATCTAAGGGGGGAAAATGATACTTTCTTTAACATAGAAGAGCTGCTACAGGATGTGGGTATTGACCCGAAATCAGAAACCAAGAAAAAACCACGAAACACAGGCATGAGATGCGGACAGTCGCAACTGCTGTCATATACGTACATTTTCTTTTGTGTAAAGCAGCTTACCACTGGCTGGGTTTTTTTTTATACACTCTATTAAATATATACTCTATTGGTATACTCCAAACACATCCAGCACATATCCCCTGATTTCCTAATGCAGCGCATCATTGTAAGAAGAATAAAAGCGTGACAAACGGGTGACCACATTTAACAAATGGATGCGGGAGTCACAGATGATTTGGACATTAATTGAGTAGCACTGTTTACAGTTTATGGCACGGGAATGGATTCAGAGAGGGTGCACATGTGTGTGCAGTCTAATGTATCTATAATGTTGGTTAGAGCAGCAACAGAACAAAATCCCTTGATTATAATCTGTTGAATCAGTATAGGGGAATAAATTATACTGTCTGTCCACTGGATTCATACTCTCCAGGACTCACAAGAGGACGAAGCTGATGCCTGTGATGTACCCACCCAGTCTCTAAGCTACCTCAGAAATGTCCCTGTGCTCAAAAAGGCCAGGGCAGACAGTCCCTGAACATCTGTTTGTACCTGATTGGAGTGTCGTGTAAGCACTCAAGATGTTGCACAGCTCCATGAGAAAAGATCTTTGTAGCCAAATCACAAATGACACTGCATGGGCTTTGAAGATGCATTTTCTCCAAAGTTCATGAGCTGTACTTTATTCCACTAAGAATAAATGTGCCATTGTGCCACTCTTGAAAGAATTGGTCTGCGATCGCCCTGTAAATAGTGTTATTAATTATTAAATAAGCCATGGTTTCCAATGAACACAATAATCATGAAGTTATAATTATGTGCATGATGCTTTGTTTCACAATGAAAATAACTATTTAAAAAGTCAAATATGGTAAAATAAATAAATAAATAACCCTCAGTCTGTGACCTATCAATTGGAAAAATGAAAGAAAATTTAAAAAAGAAAGGAAATAGTAGTGATTTCGCAACATCACTTTGGCACCAATATGTGTGCTGAAGTGCTCTTTCATGCTCTTAGATTCTGTTCATAGCTAAGAACAAATCCCAGATAATAAAATATTGGTGAATGCCAGAAAAGTGCCTCTTTCTTAAGAACAGTTGGTGAATGAGGCTCATTGAATAAGACTAAGGTACTAACATGACATAACTTTGACTACAGACAACCTATAAATAACAATTTCTGACCTCTTAATACCATTGGAATCCTGTGGTATTAGAGAAAATGCTTCTAAACATGATTCTGTGGAGTGGGGGAGTTAAATATTACTGAAATGGAACATTGGAATATGTAATTTAGAGTCAGGAGGTGGTGAGATTACTCTCACTCTCTTACTCATTTGCTATACCACCTAATCATACCAGGGTCACGGGCAGGCTGCCTTATGTTACAAACAAATCTGGTGAAATTAACATATTAATTTTGGAGTAAACACTAGTATAATAAATTGAACGTTGCACAACAAAAAGAAAGAGAGACATTTTGAGAAACATCTTTATTGCTAGATTTATTTAGAATGTATATTTGAAACTTCTAAACACCAAAAAAGTAACTGAGAAAAGAAAAGTGAGAGTTTTTAGGCTTGGTGATTCTGTTGAATATTACTTGTCTATAATATAAAGCTGGAGGAGCCAGGTGAGATTGAAAACATGAGAAGTTTAAAATTTGCCAGCAATTCTTGAGAATCATAATAAATACTATACTACTGCATTATTATACATAAGGGGTGATGTTAAACATGTATTCTGCAGTGACATGTATGCTCTTTTTGCACATCTACAAGCCCATGAAAACAAGTGAGAGAAATTTATAAACACTCACATCACATCAGTAACTGATAATACTTGTCATACTTTGTTAAACATCAGCAACAAAATTTGTTCAAGATCACAAATAATGAAATTAGTTCACCCAGTAACATTTCTCCCTCTTGTCTTTTTCTCATTCTCTAACAATCTCTCTCTCTCTCTCTCTCTCTCTCTCTCTCTCTCTCTCTCTCTCTCTCTCTCTCTCTTTTAAAGGGGAATTCAGTTGAACTAGTAAAAAAAGCACCCATGCACATTGACAATTGACAGTCAATTTACACAATGTGCCAACAACCTTTAAGATGCAAAATATTTGTTAGTCTTAAGCAAACAAAAAACAGAAAACTTTAAAGTGCGTAACTATTCACCCCCTTAAAGTCAGTACTTTGTGGAGCCACCTTTTCAGCAATAACAGCTGCAAGTCTCTTAGGTATGTCTCAATGAACTTGCCACTTACAGCCACTGGAACTTTTGCCCATTTAAAAAATTGCACCAGCACCTTCATAAGTTTGTTTTCCTCAAGAATCCATCAACCTTCATTCTGTCAATTCTGATTAGTTTTCCAGTTGATGCCTATGAAAAACAGCACAATACTACAACCACTATGCTTCGATGTGATAATGGTGTTCTTGGGATGATGAGAGGTGTTGGGTTTGTGCCAGACAGCAACGTTTTCTTTGATGATCAGAGGACCTTCTTCCATATGTTTGGGGAGTCTCCTTCATGCCTTTGGTAAACTCTAAATGTGCTTTCTTATTTTTTCTGTAAGCATTGGCTTTTTTCTGGTCACTCTTCCATTGAGCCAAGCAGTGTGGAGTGTGGCTAGATACACAAGTCTCCACTGTGGAGCATTTCAGTTCCTTCAGGGTTACCTTTGGTGTCCTTGTTGTCTCTCTGATTAATGCCCTCCTTGGCTGGTCCGTGCTTTTTTGTGGATGGCCCTCTCTAGGCAGCTTTGTTGAGATATCAAATTGTTCCCGTTTTGTAATATTGGATTTAATGGTGCTCTGTGGGACTTCTAAGGTTTCTGAAGGAGCATGGAAATCAGCTTTGCACAGGCAGTGAAAAGAAAACCTGTTAACCTTTCTTGCTTTTGCTCCAAACTGTAGTCGGGAAACACATGGGTGATTTATGTATTTACTTCCTTCAGGACTGAAATTGATTCAGCCCATAAAGGAGCCACACTACTCATAACACCAGCCTCAGACACTGATCAATTGCTGGGTTGCAATCATCCGTCTGACCACAGTTGCGTTCCACGAAGTAACTCAAAAACGCCATCAACGATGATCCCAATTTTTGGCCTAGATTTTGGGGTTGTGTACACACAGACCTTTTGATTCTGTCGTGGTCCAAAATCCAGTAAAGTCACCGCATTCTGTGCACTAGCTCAAAAACCCTATCACCGATCAGTGCTTTTTTTGTCTGGATGATGGGACTGTGCAGCTACATAAGCCTAGCGATTTTCATCACTGCCTGTTGTCCAATATGTTTGCCGCAGCTGCCATCTTAGAACTCAGAATTGCCATTACCAATCATCACCATTTTGGTGTGCATTTGGGACTGTGTAACTACACAAGCCTATCGATTTTTGTCACGGTCCATATCCAGTATGGCTGATGCAGTTACCATCTTGAATTTGTGTGATGCAACCCAGCATTTGAGATATTTATCGGGAGCTCTGCTTTTAAGCAGTGCCTAAATCTATAGATTATCTTTTTTAAATTTATTTATTCATTCATTTTCTGAACCGCTTAATCCTAATTAGGGTCATGGGGAGGCATGCGCCCATCTCAGCCAACTCTGGGCGAGGGCAGAGTACACCCTGGACAGCTCGCCAGGCCATCGCAGGGCAGAAACACGCTGACACTCTTGACGAAAGTCAGCAATGGTTCTTTTACATGCCTCTCACCACAGAGTCTTGATAACCCAGTTAACTGCACTGGAAAGACAGCAGTGACACTCGATGACAGTGGGGCTTGAACCCCCGACCTTGGGATCAGTAATCCAGCACCCTGCCACCGGGCCTCCTCACAATTCTATGGTTTCTGGCTTGATCCAAAGGTTGAGTTACTGTCTGTGTGGTATTGTACATGTTTTCCCCAGTTTCCATGTAGGATTTATCCAGTTTCTCCCTAAAATCATGCCAGTTGGTGGACTGATGGCCCTACCCCCTGGCATCTTTTGAGAGCATTTCTACTTCATGCCTGGTGTCGTCGACAAGCTTCAGGTTCACTGGACATGTTCATATTTTTGTGAACGCTGTACTGAACGATTCTAATATTATTAATTTTGCAAATGAATGAGTGAGTGAGCTGAACTTTCCGATCCAAGGTTTCCTCTTTCAGCTCGTATTTTTAACCACTAGATGTCGCTACAAATAAGCATTTCGTTTTCTCACAGGTCCTCCCCACAAGTCAGATGATTTCTTGAACAATAAGCTGTTTTCCCCATTGATGTAACCCTGAGCAAACTTTAGGAAGGACTTGCTAATGAATTAAGTGGAAGTACAGAGTGTTTAGGCAGGGAAATGTTCAGAATGTTGTGATTGTGTCTCTAGATCAAACCCTAACAATTGTGCTATAATTCTGTTCTATAAAACTGTTAATTTCACACACACACACACACACACACACACCCGTGTGTGTGTGTGTGTGTGTGTGTGTGTGTGTGTGCTGCATGAGAAGAAGTGCTATAAGATGTACTTGGCTAGTTATACATGTTTGAGGAAGCATGAGCATTCCTGTCATGTGATAGCAGGGAGCTGGTTAGTGGGTGGGAATTGGAAAAAAACAAAACCAAAAAGAAAAGAAATTGTTGTATGGAAACCCATTATATGCTGGAATTCTGATCTCTTAATAAAGTAAAGTAGAGACCAAAGAGAGACATCTACGATGTGAAAAGCTTTACAATCAATATAGACTTTTGCTAAAAAACAAACAAACAAACAAACAAAAAAAAAACAGGTCTTGCGGTGTTACTAAATCCAAACACAACTTGCACTGAGAAAAAAAACAAAACACTTCCACTGTGAGTCACATTATCAACCTACATTGTTTTTAATAATCTATTCATAGCTCATCTAAAGCATATACACATAATACTGAATCATACTCACATATCAACATGATTATAGACCTGAAAAACGTTTGTTTCGTTCATTTATTCATTCATTTGCAGAACCGCTTTATCATATTAGGGTCATGAGGAGCCTGGATCTCAGTTGACTCTGGGTGATGGCCTGAACCGGATCAGATCATCACAGGGCAACACACACAACCATTCATACTCGCCCATTCTCACACCCAGCGGCAATTTGGAACAGCCAATTAGCATGATGTGCATGTCTTTGGACTGTGGGAGGAAACTGAAGTACCAGGAGGAAACCCACATAAGCATGGAGAGAAGATGCAAACCCCTCGCCAAGCCCGGGACTCAAACCCAGGACATTCTTGCTGTGAGGTAGACGTGCTAACCACAATGCTACCGTGCACCTAAAAAACATGTTTTGTGTGAAACAAGAGATCGAGCATGCTGTAATGATGTGTAAATACTTTTATTATTCCACTTTCAGACACGGACATCAGATCAAGCCTAGAGGCAAAAGGAAATATAATTTGTTAAAAGGGTTTACAACACTTTCATTTCAGTGTACAGCGCTGTTCCCGTTAATCAAGTGAAACCAGCTAGACTGAACTGCCCGCTGCTATTTACTCATTTCCATTTATTTCTTTTAGGAATTACTAACTACGATTTATCTCTCTTAAGTAAAAATAAGGATTCTGAAAAAAGCATGTCTGTGGGTAAATTATTCCTAATTATCCTCACATAATGAAGTGTCTTTAATTATTATAAATGATAACACGGCAATCTTTTTTAACTGTGTTTTTTACGGCAATCCGTTGTAAATCACATTCACATCACATCCCTTTCTCTGGAAATAAGTGACCGGTGACCTGGCAATTTCAGTATTTTAACATCTTGAAGAAAAAAAAAAACTTCACACATGTTTATCTTCTGTTAAAACTACGGTAATTACAGCTGAGGTGCACAACGCCACAAGCTTACCAAACTCCAACACACAACAGACAGTTAGCTCGTGTCACTAACTTAACCCTGACTCAGAGATTAGAGTCTGAATAAGCAAGGAGTCTGGCATCCAGCATCAGCACTGCGCTAAATGAGGTCATTGGGAGGAACCATGACTAAAAGCTGCTAATTAGAGAGCTAACGTCTCACAAGCTAACAGAGGAGGTCTCTCTCTCTCTCTCTCTCTCTCTCTCTCTCAGACACACACACACACACACACACACACACGCACACACACAGAGACAGAGGATTAGCAGTTTTCATTACACTAAAGCTACTAAACTGAAAACATGCAGATAGACATGTGATTGGTTGCCATTAGCAACATGGAAATGATTCAATATTGAGCTATTAAGTAATATATTTTATCAAAAAAAAAAAATGACTGTGTGTGTGCGCGTGTGCATGTGTGTGTGTGCATGTGTGTGTGTGTGTGTGTGTGCGTGTGTGTGTGTATACGTCCCAACTCTCACTATAATTCATCTCTATGAGAACCAAGGCAAGATTTTGCTTTTATCGTCTCCTTTCTGGAAATAAGTCCCCACCACTACAAAAACCACCTTATCTGAGCTGTAGATCTGTTCAGTGCTACCACACACACACACACACATGATACATCAGCCTAACTAGCTACAAGCATACATCTCCAGTAATAGTACGTGGAAGCTATTTAAAGATTCTGTTCTTCCTAAGCCCTCAGGATAACATGATTCATCATCATCATCATCATCATCATCATCATCATCATCACTGCTCAGCCATTTGTGTGTGGGGGTGTGTGAGCTAAGTATGAGTCGGACTAGTTGAGCAAAGAGACCATAAAATGAAAACCAAGGAAATATAGGCCAATCTATATCCTGTTTTTGGAAGGTGGGAAGGAAACAGAGATTCTGCAGAAAACTCAAATGAGGACATGGAGAGAAGGTATGAAATGCCATACAGACAGTAAACTGAGCTCAAGCTCGAACCAGAGACCCTGATGGTGTGATGAACCCAGTTTCCACTTAACAAATATATTTGTACTGACAACTTGAGTATAAAAATCATTCATAATATTAAAAGGGCGGTACGGTGGGGTAGTGGTTAACACATCCACCTCAGAGCAAGAAGGTCCTGGGTTTGAGTCCTGGGCTCGGTGATGATGTTTCTATGTAAGGTTTGCATGGATTTCATCCAGTTTCCTCCCAAAGACATGCACACTGGGCTAATTGGGTGGTCCAAATATGAGTATGAATTGTTTTGTGTGTCTATATGTGTGCGTGTGTGTGTGTGTGTGTGTGTGTGTGCTGCCTGGCAATGAACTGACGAGCTGTTCAGTGTGTACACAGCCTTCGCCCAGATTTGGCTGAAATAGGCTTCAGCTTCCCTTTAATCCTGATAGAAACATAGACCACGGGGTCCAGATGCTTCCATCAAAAGATCTATTTCTTAATATGCCAGTATAGAACAAGCATACCAAGTTTGAAAGCCCCAGCTGCAGCGCGCAGCAAGTGTCCGGAAACATAATATACAGTTCTGCCTCTGTGACCTTGAAAAGCAGGTCAAGGTCACTCACACACAAACTCATCCTAGCACTCATAGTAGTGAGCAAGCATACCAAGTTTGAAAGCCCCAGCTGCTGCGCATGGCAAGCTAAAGTGTGACAGACGGATGGACAGACAGATGAACGGAACCCATTCCTATAGCTCCCCGAGGGGCAGGAGCTAATTAAGTGGTTCAGAATATGAATAACTGATTATAAATGGTAAAATACAGCCACAGCTAACTCTTTGAAATGTGCATAGTGGACATTTGGATGTGGAAAGAAATGGAGGAAAGCAGCATCCGTAATATACAGTGTGAAACTCTCCCTGTTCACCTGCCATTCGCCGAGTCAGTGCAGTATATTAGACGTCCCACCATCAGAAAGAGAAGTTGTAAGACACTTCTGGCATTTGCATTTAATTGCTCTTACCTGCAAAAGTTCACAGTTGGATTAAAACAGTTCCAGAAAAATATGACCACAAAGTGGAACAATATATATTAAATTCCAGAAATCTCATTTGAGCAAAAGTGAGTGCTCACTGCGTACACAGTAGGTTATGATTCACCTGCAGCTCCGGTACAGTCCAATGCATGTTACCTGAATACATGTCCTCTTTCCTTGCCTGTTGTTTGCCACTAAAAATATTGTAAGTTCATTTGGTGCATCTATTTCAGGAGTACTGGTGCTGAAGTGTCGGTTTATTACAAAGCTTTAAGAGACCATGGAAAAGCTTTACAGGCTGCTAGACACTTCAACTGACTTGGAGTCCATGCACTGTATCATGACTGTAATTAATAAACAATATATACATCAGCACTCTGTGGGTTCCAAGTGGTGGAACAATAAATCATCCATTTCAGCATCAAGAGTTTCAATCGTATTGATGCCAAATACCATGCCGACTGTATGCAGAGGTCAGTAGAGCTAAACCATGGCCATGCTATCACAGTGGCAGGGGGATCACATTACCTGAGTTCAGGTATATGATATAGGGCAGATAGCACTTCTCTTTAAGTGTAACACTACCCTGAAATATAGCACTTAAAAAAATAATGGCTGACTGGTTTCACATGTCTTGGAACAAGTATGTGTTATCCGTCACCCTCCCTGGATGGTATCAGGTATATGACAGGTTGTGAACTGCACCAGAAATGTGAGGGTGGCCAACAGTCATTATTGAAGGCGGTATTTCTACCAATCACAATCAATTTCTGTATTAAATACATGAGTGACACCAGTCTGATAAGTTTAGGAGTTAATCACCTCTTTGTGTTTGCATGTTCTGTATTTACACTGCAGTGCCCAGGATCTACATTACGAAAGCAATCAGGAGAACAATAACATTATCCATGTTGAAGAAGCCCATTCACGAGTAAACTAGTGAATGTGTTGTCTCTTCCACTACCAGTTCATTTTGGCTGAATGCAAAGGTTCATTTTCTGAAGTGCTTAATCCTAATTAGGGTCGCGGGGAGGCTGGCGCCCATCTCAGCCGACTCTGGGCGACAGCTCGCCAGGCCTTCCCAGGGCTTGAATGCAAAGGTTTCCTGGAGAAACCACTCCAGCTCATGGGCTTAGTATTTCTTAATCACCGATTTCTGTTCTGTATCTATTTACAATGACTAGAGGAACAAAGGCACACGTTCACTGACCTTTCGCGTGGCACCAACAGGTGTATATGTGGTGGCAGGGGTGGCTTACTGGTTAAGGCAATGAGTTACTGATCTGAGGGTCATTACACCACTGTTAGGCCCTTGAGAAAGGCCCTTAACCCTCAATTGCTCTGTTGTGTAAAAATGATAATTGTAAGTCGCTCTGGATAAGAGCATCTGCCAAATCCTGTAAAATGTAAAAAAAAAAAAAAAATGTATATAATGTCGGAACCTTGTTGTATAATAGGGCCTAACGTATGATTATGTTATGTTACCTGAATGACGTGAATACTACTAACAACATGACTACTCTCATGTCATTAGTGGAGAAATCCGAATTTAAAAACCTCTTCCGAGTTCTCGGACACACGCGTGCTCTGTCTAACTTAAAGACAAAGTTGAACTTGTAACAATGGAATAAGCGTCGTTAAAGCTACTGGAAAGTTTCTGTCTATGTAAATGTAATGATGATCGTGATTTTACTTTACTTTAGTACAATTTCCGTAAGCTCTCAAATGGCTAGTAATAACAACATCAACAAGTAATAATAACATCAACAATATATAGCTCTGACAAAAGGTAGTAACTTACTAGGACCGAGAGTGCACTGGTGGACTGCAGACAGACAAACACACAATTTCCTGTGGAACAAAAATCGTTAGGTCACAGTACCTTCTGCGCTGCTCACACGAAAGGTAATAACAATAACAAAACTGCTTGTCCAGAGGAACAATCTTGCGCATGCAACTGATTTGTAAAAAAATAGAAAAGTTTGAGATCAAGAGTTCTGCATCTCTCGATCTCCTCAAGATGGTGATGGATATTTACTAATATCATCGTTCACGTATAGAACTAAGCAAATGGTTTTATAAAGACACTGTGGCCGATTAGATTTTATTTTACACATATTTTATGATTATCTAATATACCTGGTTGGTGAATGGGCCTCTGTAAAGGCACAATATTAACATGCATATTAAAGAGCTTGTTCACCAAGATGCAATTTCTAGCCAAATGTACTGTATGTAGACACCTGACCATGTGGTTCTTCTCCACGGATTTGAAGGATTCATCTGTATAGGATGTCTTCATATGCCATAGCACAGATTTCCCTTTACTGAAACTAAAAGACCAAACAGGTTCTAGCATGACAATGCCCCTGTGCACAAAGCGTACTCCATGAAGACATGGCCTGCACAGAGATCTGTCCTTAACACTACTGAACACCTTTGGGACAAAGTGTAATGTTGATGCCAGGTGTCCTCTCCCCATGTCAGTGCCTGACCTCACTAATGCTCTTGTGGCCGAATGAGAACAAATACACACAACCATGCTCCAGAATCTAACGGAAAACCTTTCCTCAACAGTGGAGGGTATCAGAACTATATAGGGGCCTTAGACTGATATGGGATGCTCAAAAACAACGTAAGGGTGTGATGGCCGGGTGTTCCCATACTACATACAAATTGCATGCTATAGTATATACTAATCTAAGGATATGTGGAATTTTCATGGAAGCTGTTTGGTATAGGATTTTGCCATAAATAGAATATATAGTACATTTTATGTTATAATATAATACATTGTAGGCAGCATGGTGGTATAGTGGTTAGCTTGTCTGCCTCATTGCAAGACTCAGCAAGGGCGTTTCTGTGTAGATATTTTCATGCAGGCTAATTGGTTCCTAATTGCAACTAGGTTTGAGTGTGAGTGTGAATAAATGTGTGTGTGTGTGTGTGTGTGTGTGTGTGTGTGTGTGTGTGTGTGTGTGTGTGTTGGCCTTGCAATGGATTGGCGAGCTGTTCAGGGTGTACACCGCTAGGCTCCAGCCTCCTGCAACCCTAGCAGGATTAAACAGTGTGGCAAATGGATGGATATTATACATTGTATGTATACAGTAAATGTTACTTGTCTAATATGTACAAAACACAAAATTAAACTGCTGATCACTTTTTGGTGAATGTTAGAAACTAGAAATAATTTTGGTAAGCCATTGCAAGTAAACAGACTTATTTTGTATTCACTGCTAGTTCTCGTGCTTTCTGCACACTATAATTGTGTTTTGAACTGAAGTTGTTTTATGAAGGTCAATACTCTATTGATCAACAGTGCCTTGTGTGATTTCACTGCTTTTAATCCTTCGTTAAGGTTTGCCAGCTGTACCAAGTATTGTTTATGTTTCGTGTATATAGATCAGATATCGAACAGGCCTGGGCAAAGGTGTTTGTCTACTTATTTAATTTTAGCACTTGGGGCAAAGTTGTTAATGTAAAAATAGAATTTCGTCAACAGACAATTTACTTCAATTACTAGGGAAATGTTTTCTCTAAATGACTCAGTTTGGTTCTTTAATGACTTTGTGTTACTGTAATGCAATTTCATTAAAATAATAAAAGATTTACTGGCACATTATTGACACTTTTATTAATGTTTTTGGTCATTTGAGGTTTTTGGCCTTGTGTACGGTTTCTTTAAACTCTTCAGCTTCAGCCTGGTGTTACATTTCGGGATATTACTGAATAGAATGTGAACAAAGACATGTCAAAACAAGACAAAACCTTCACTACATCCAATATCAGTAGTTTTACAATCTCACTCAGTAAAATGACCAAAACCTGGCTGCTTTACAAAATAAGAGTCATCAGGAGCTAACATAAACACAAGACGGGTGCTACCAGTATATCGGATGTATTCGGAACGTGCCGAAGTTGCCGCCATCTTACCAGAGACTGGTTACACTTGAGAACTAGGCTTTATACATAAACAAGCTGCAGGATTGAGAAATTTGCTTTGTTGCACGCTTTATTTATAGTCATATTATTATACATGCTGATAAAATACCATGATACAAGTAAAATCAAACAAATATTTGGTCTTTCGGTTTTTTTTTTCTGAAAAAGAGAATAAATTATAAATAATGCAATTATTCTGTAGATACATTACTTACATGTGAAATGTAATTCCTTGTGTTTTAGAGATACTATTTCGTTTGTTGGAGCAAGCTGAGACACAATATTCAACATCCATCTTATTGGAATGGAGGATTTTAGTCCTGGGTAATATGGAAGCCACCAAAGGCACGTCATGCCAGGGTCTTGCCCAGGCTTGTGTTTATGACTATGGAGCTAACATATCCATCTGGCCGCCACATGTCAGAAAATACAAACTGCAGAAATCCCGAAATATCAAAAGGCACAACAAAAAATGCATAGTTAAAATAACTGACAAGTTTGATAAAGAAATCTTAATCGTTTCCAAGTTCTGGTGCAGATTTGAAATGATTACACACAGATGGGTAGACGGATGGACGGTCGAACGCACAGACAGTCATACTGATGAATATGTCTCTCTGCATTATATGCCGAGGGGATAATAAGACCTGACTCACACGCAGGGATGAGAAAAGGCTTAGAAGAAAAAGGTGCAGATTATTTTTTTTTAAGTGTATCTCAAATAATACAAAAATATATTTTATTATAAAATAAAATACACGTAATTACACAAAATAATTAAAAATATTTTAAGAAAATTACATCTAATGAAATAAAATGTCTGAGACCAAATTAATAATAATTTGAGCCCAAATACTGGATGTATTTTAGTTATTTTCCTGTAATGAAATTAACATATGCATTATTATGCAAATACATTTCAAAAGCAGCTCCATATACGACTTTTTAAAACATAGGCTGCTTTAATACACGATATAATCTCATTTTAATAATATTAATATTTTAATAGTATATAAGAAACACATAAACGTCTCCATACCTGCATTAATGGACAAATATAGAAATCGATCAGCTGTGTATGTGTGTGTGTGTGTGTGTGTGTGTGTGTGTGTGAGGTTTGCAGCACACATCCCTGATAAAACACAATCGCACATACCTGAAAAACGCATCAAAAGGCGGACCGGCGGAGTCCCTCACCTAGCAAATGGTCTACATGCTAACATAAGCTCTTAATATCAGGGAGAAATTCGACAATATCTTGAAGTCAGAAACTTACAAAACTTACACAGGATCGAACATTTTACTGAAAAACTATGAATACTATCTTTGTTACAGGAGAATCCCAAAGTTGCTCGTGGTTGGACATAACAAGTTTGACCTTGTTTCTGAACAACCAATGTGCTGCTCACTTCTGTTGATAAACTGACCTTTGCTCCCACAGTGAGATGACCAGACTGGAATATTGTATTACGATGCCTGACACACGCTATAGAATAGAAACAGCTGTGTTTCCCTCGACTAGGCGATATTAACAACCACACAGATGAACAAAACGAGGGTAGCACTGTGCGTGTTTGGATAAAATATGTCCAGTGATGATGGCGCCCCTGTCGATACCCACCTTCCCTCAAATTTTTACACCAAATTATCACTGATCTGATAAATGACTTTCAAAAAGGGGGGAATTCCGCCGATTGGCAGAAAATTCTCATTCCTGCACACGTAAGCGATATAGCCGCAAAATGGTGCGACGTCGTTTACGGTTGGTCTTGGTCGAAAATGTCGCCATTCTGCTCGAAATGCGGTCTCTTCGAAAACCTTCAAATATCTAATAATAATATCTACCGTGTTTCCCCGATAATAAGACACTGTCTTAATTTTTTTTTCGGTTCAAAAAACACCATAGGGCTTATTTTCGGGGTAGGTTTTATTTTAATTAACATTAACAGCAAT
>JAQMYF010000006.1:28716352-28738467 GCA_030014195.1 Neosilurus mollespiculum
CTATGCAGCCTACTTTTGACGAAAATCAGCAATGGTTCTTTTACATGCCTCTCACCATAGACAGTGAGAGACATGGCTGGCATCTGATAACCCAGTTAGCTGCACTGGGGGGAGAACTCAAATGTAAATCATAAAAAATTACCCAAAATTAACCAGAAAATGTGTGGAAGCTTTAGAAGCATTAAACATGTCTCTGTATTTTGTTGCAGTGACATCCAACGAAGTTAGGTTTCTGATCAGCTCGCCCCCGAGAGGAGACGGACTGTTAGCATTGTAATATCACACACATACCACATGCACCTCTAAACGCAATAGTGCGCAACTGTAGAGTGCTCTGCTATCAGTGTTCAGTAAGATAAAATAGGACATGTGATGTTACACACATGTCACATAGTCACAAAAAAGCCATACAAGAAAAAATCTAATAAAACATAAAAGGTCCCTGTTTGTGATTGACCACGTGAACACATTGAACAAGAAATCAAATCTATCTTTTCAGATTCTACAGAAAGCTAAATAAAAGAAAATTATTTCTACATGAACTTACATGAGGAAACAAATCAAATCCAGGAGCCACAATGAGAGTTTGTGGTAATGATCTTGGGTCAGATATGGTGGATGTTTAGAGAAGGGTAAAGAGAAAGAAAAAAGACCCTGCCAGGAAAAGCTGTACTGCAGTCCCAGCCCTAACAGGACTTTAAATCAGAAATTAAAGTCATCATAATGTCATTGATTAATCTGCACAAATATGACAAGCGCTCACATAGTGAATTTATGAGTAATTCAATCAAGAGCAGCGGAGGGATGGAAACAACAGTATACAGTATATATACTGAACAAAAATTTAAATGCACGAACCAATGAAATCTGCTCATAAATAGTGTTTACTGGCAGACTGAATGATTTGTTCTGCTGAATTCTGGTTACCCACTTCTCATACCACATCCCTGTGAGATTATTCAATCACTGAGTTATTCGACCCATGAGTGGCATAATGCATAACACTAAGTTGGTCAGTCAGTGACCAATACACAGGCAATCCTTGCACCAGGGCCAATAACAGGCCACCCCGAAATGTGCACTTTTGTCACTAGTCTCAATGCCACAGATGACACAGGTCATGAGGGAGCGTCCCACTGGCATGCTGAATGCTAGGATGTCTGTGACAGCAGTGTCAACACACAAGGATGTCGTTGTTGTCAGTTGGCCAGCATATTTACCCAATATGTCACCAATGGAACACCTTTGAGATGTTCTGGATCAGCGGGTGAGACGGCATGTTCCAATTCTAGAAAACATGGCCCGGTGCCGAGTCGTGCTGCAGTAGGAATGGGACAACATTCCACAGGCCACTACTGATCATCTGGTTAACTCTGTGTGTCGGAAATGTAGTGATATACGTGATGCGGATGGTGGACACACTCGGTACTGAGTGCTGTGAACTTTGCCCACTGACCCCTGGTTGGTTCAGGCTGTGATAACTTTAATTGTGAACAGAAAATTGAGAAGAAAAGATTACATCTCGTCCGTGCACGCTGATTCATTCTAATTCATTTGCTGAGCCGCTTAATTCTACTACAGTCATGGGGAGGCTGGAGCCTATCTCAGCCAACTCAGCTCACCAGTCTATCAGAGGGATAACACACACAACCATTTACATTCACACTTCCACATAGGGGCAATCTGAAACAGCCAACTGGCCTAATGTGCATGTCTTTGGACTGTGGGAGGAAACCAGAGTACCCAGAGGAAACCCATGCAAGCACAGAGAGAACATGCAAAATTCGCACAAAAACAAACTCACCGAGACCGGCCCTCAAATCCCGGACCTTCTTACTGTAAGGCAAACATGCTAACCACTACGCCACCGTGCCACTCCGCGCTAATTAATGATAATAATAATAATAATTAAAAAAAAAAAAAAACCTAATGATGATCTAATTTCTATAATCTTTAGTCCCATTGGTACATTCATGGACTTTGTGATACATGCACAACACACGCACACACGTACATACTCATTCACAGACATGCAAAAATATTCACACTCTAATGCACTCATACTCAAAGTGGCGGAGGAATTGGAGGTGATAAAAATGTGCTGGTGCAAATCCAGTGAAAAACCGGGGCAGAGTATAAATCCGCTCCCTCTTCCTTATTCATTTATGTATCAGCACTGGCAAGCATATTCAGAGTGTTTGGGCTATTGTTTGTTTTCTTGCATCTGTGTGTGTGTGTGTGTGTGTGTGTGTGTGTGTGTGTTCTGCATTTGTCAGAAACAGATGTACAATCAACTAGGAGATTATATATGAGGCCCCTTAATGCAGTCAGTTTTCACTATTCTACATGTAAGTGCATTTGAACTTATGGTGACGCTTACATGCTTTATATTGAAGACACATTTGTGTGCGTGTGTGTGTGCGTGTGTGTGTGTGTGTGTGTGTGTGTTGTAGGGAGTGCAATGCCAGGTTCACAAATCCCATCAAACAACAGAAGCCTGGGAGAACGGCCAGAGGCTCGGATCAAACCCTGAGCTGGCTCTGAATGAGCGAGTGAGAGTGAAAGAGATGGAGAGTGCATGAGACGAGACTGAAAAAAAAAGAAATGAGAAAAAGAGATTGACAGAGAGAGTGAGAGAGAGAGAGAGAGAGAGAGAGAGAGAGAGGGAGAGAGAGAGAGAGAGAGAGAGAAATGCTGAAAGTTAAAAGCAGAGATGGTGAAAGACTGGTGACTCAAAAGTAGGGGTTCGAGTTGCATTGGTAATGGTTCAGGTTTAGAAGCAGGGCACAAGAAGACGAAGAGGAAGAAGAAAGAGAAGAAGAAGATGAAATGTTAAGACTCTTAAGGAAGTTTCCACTTCAGAAAGAGCCGAAAGATCCGTTACATTTCAATTCAACTGAACATATTCGCCTGAGCGCCTTCATTCCAAATAAAAGCCCACTCCTTCAGCTAATGTTTGGTTTGATTTATGTTGTCTGGACCATGGCAACCATGGCGAACAGAGGTAAAATACGGCAGAATGAAAAGAAACCTTAAAGTAAGGAAATGAATCGAGGTGTTAAGGGAAAAGGAAATGAGAGAACGCAGGGAAGTTAAGAATCAGGTGGAATTTAAGAAAGCAATCAGACTCCAAATCATAGAAACTATAAATCAGTTGTGAATCTGGACTCAGATATTTACAGTATCAGGTACGGCAGACGATATAGCGTTCTCTATCTGATTACTAATTTCTCAGTAATTGATCTGGATTTTGGGTGGCACGGTGGTGTAGTGGTTAGCACCTTCACTTCACAGCAAGAAAGTCCTAGTTTCGTGTCCGGGACGAGGCGAGGATGTTTCTGCATGGAGTTTGTATATTCTTCCCATGCCCGTGTGGGTTTCCTCCGGGTGCTCCGGGTTCCTCCACAGTCCACTCTCTAGGCCAACTGGCTATTCCAAATTGTCCGTAGGTATGCATGTGAGTATGAGTGGTTGTGCATGTGAATTGGCCCTATTTAGTGTTTACCTCACCATCGCCCAGAGCTGGCTGAGATAAGCCCCAGCCTCCCCGCAAGCCTAGTAACACAAAGCGTTTCGGCAAATAAATGAAAGAATGCTCTGGATTTGGGTATTGTGTGTCTGCTGTGAAATAATATTTCCTTAACAGGATCAATCCTAATACTACAGCATGCAAAGACATCTTATACAATTGTGCCCCTCTGACTTTATGGGAAAAACTCCAGGAAGAACCACACATTGCTGTGATAGATACTGTAGTTCTGTCCAAATACTTCTTGCCATATTAGTGTTTGTCTCGATCAGCACTAATGTAATGCCACCTGGAAGTTAGGGCTGGGCGATCTGACCTAAAATGATATCACAATATTTACAGACATTTCACACTAACTATATTTATTTTGGGCGGCACGGTGGCAAAGTGGTTAGCACATCTGCCACACAGCAACTCCTGGTTCCCAGTCCCAGGCTCGGCGAGGGCGTTTCTGTGTAGAGTGTGCTTGTTTTCCCTGTGCTTGCGTCGATTTCCTCCCATAATCCAAAGACAAGGACAATATTTTAATTGGCTGTTTCAAATCGGGGCAGCCGTCGAATAATGGTTAGAGAAGCGGGTTTGGGGCCAAAAGGTCGCTGGTTCGATTCCCGAAACAGCAGGAAAAATGTGGGTGGAGTGAGCAGCACCTTCCCTTCCTCCACCTTCATGGCTGAAGTGTCCTTAACCAAATCATCTAACCCCCACCTTCTCTCGGGACGCCGTGTGTGTGTGCTCATTTTGGATGGGTTAAATGCAGAGCAAAATATTTCCCTTGTGGGGATTAATAAAGTATAGAAAAACCTCTAAATTGCCTCAGGTGTGAGTGTGAATGTGTGTGTGCGTGTGTTGGCCCTGCAATGGCCTGGCAAGCTGTTCAGGGTGCACCCCGCCATTGTCCAGAGTTAAATTAATTCAGCAAATGAATGAATAAATAAATAATTGTATTTATCATGATATTCAATATATTATGCAGTGAAATGCATCTGTGTAGGTTCTCAGTAATCCTGGTCACAGTAATCTTGAGTACATGAGTCGAAGGCAAGAGAACTTCTTTTTCGTTTTTTGCAGACCTTGCACCTCTCACCACTTCTTTAGTTCTCATAGCACACCATGAAATAATTCTTTAAAGACATGAATTCATGTGTATCATAGTACTGTAGTTAAAACTACACAGGAATGATGGACGTCCTGTCTCGCGGAATACTCAGCGACCTCATCTTCAGCGATTAATTGTTAAGTATACAGACACCGGAGAGACAAGGGTTCCTCACCTGCTCTTGTGCACACCTGCAGCCAGATCGGACGTAAACATGAGCCCCTACCACCACAGAGCGCCTATTCATGAGCGCTCGAATGCTCTGTTTTTGCTCTTTGCTCTGGATCTCTGCTGGTGTTTGCTTTGCTTTTGTTCCCTGTGTTTTGGCCTTGTTTCGTGTATGCCCTTTTTTCTGGGTTAATAAAAGCTTGTTTTTGCACCTGTGACCTGGTGTGTGCTTCTCCATCCCTCATTACTGGTGACAGTCAGCTTGTAATATAATAGGCTTAATATTAATTAAAGTATTTGTAGGTATAACGCTACAGAATCTTCACTTCAGTTACTTGATCATTTCTGGAAAAAGACTTTTCTCAATCACAATCCATACCAAATTCTATTGGCCGATGGTGTAAATGGTCATCGCGCATACCAATTAGTCATTCATTCATTTTCTAAGCCACTTATTCTGAATTAGGCTTGCGGGGGAGGCTGGCGCCCATCTCTGGGCGAAGGCGGGGTACACCCTGGACAGCCAGTCACATTTTCATTTACACCTAGGGGCAATTTGGAACAGCCAATTAGCTTAATGTGCATGTTTTTGGACTGTGGGAGGAAACCGGAGAAAATCCACACAAGAATGTGAAGAACATGCAAACTCCACATAGAAATGCCTAAACCCGGAAACCGAACCCAAGACCTTCTTGGTGTGAGGCGGACATGCTGACCACTATGGCACAGTGCCGCCCCATGATACGAATTAATTATTGATAAATCACCCTCCTCTAATATAAATGCTCACTAAATAGCTACTATCATTCTGTCATTCATTTATTCTTTTGCCAAACTGCCTAATCTTACTAGGGTCACTGGGTGGCTGGAGCCTATATCAGCCAGCCCCATGTAAAGGTAGGGTACACCCAGAACAGCCAATCCATCACAGGGCCACCACACACAACTATTCACACTCACACTCACACCTGGGGGTAATTTGAAACAGCCAGTTAGCCTAATGTGCAGTTCTTTGGACCGTGGGAAGAAACTGGAGTACCCAAAGGAAACCCACACATGCACAAGGAGAACATGCAAACTCCACACAGAAACACACGTGCCCAGGAATCGAACCCAGGACCTTCTTGCTGTGAGGTGGACGTGCTAAGTACTACACCACCTTGCCGCCCACTTTGATAATCATTCTAAACATAAAAGCCAGAGTTAACTGCACACTGTCGGTAACTGGAGCAACGTTAATGTACAGCAGTGTTGCAACAGACAGGATAATATTCAGAATGAATACGTGCCTTATTTCTGGAGTTTTGCTGAGCGAAGGAAATAAATGGTTTGGGATCGCTTCTTCCACTCTATTATTTCTGTGTCCGTCCCCGTGGTAACATTGAGTACGTCTATAAATGACCAAATAAGTCTTTGAATTTTTTTAGCATCCAGCTTCTCCGAACCCCGCAGAGGGTTTAGCTCCAAAAATACAATAAAATGCCCTAATAAGTCCAAAAACACTAAAAAAAGACATCAGCATCACCAGTAAGAGGGCACTTGAACATGAAACACACCAGCAACATATACACCATTCTAGCACAATACTATATTACACGTTCAGACTGAAACACAACGGAACAGAGTATTTCCAATATGTATAGGTATGTACACATTAATCCCACATCTTTCTATTAGTCCATCTGCATTCCAGCCCTCGCCTATAATCATGAGATTTGTGTAGTGACTGAAAGAACTAGATTGCAGGTACGAGCAGCCGAAATGAGATTCCTTTGAAGGGCGCCTGGGCTCAGCCTTAGAGAAAAGTGAGGAGCTCAGGCATCGGGAGATACACAGGGGTAGAGCCGCTGCTCCTAAGGACCTGTTGCCTAAGTGACTCGACCTTGGATATGCGGAGGAAAATGAAAGCATGGATGGATGGATGGATGGATCTTTTTCTATTACTGTCGGTTGTTTGTATGTTTGCGCTGGAATATACACATTATCATGATGAAGGTAGAAGATGAGTGTCGTTCTACAAAACCCTATTAAAGCAGGACTGACATGGTGTGTACACAAAGACACGTATTCACTGCTCCATTAGTAACTCATCAGTGTATAGTACATTCCGCTGTATATTCTGCTGAACCAGTCATACACACACACACAGGAGTATACATTAAGGCCCTTATGATCTTCTGTAAAAGAACTCTTCAAATCCATAGGAAGGGATAATGGAGAAGGGCTGAGATCATCAGCTTAGCTGTGAAATTTGGATCGTTCCCACTTGAGAAATTGTTGTGCTGAAAACCAGCTTGTGACTAACGAGAAGTGTGTGTTAGTGTTTATATTTATTTATACTCACCAACAGTGCCTGCTCGCCCCTTGGCGTGTATTCTCGTATTCAAATTCTGTTTATTTGTTACTTTGTTTTGGGTAATGTGCTAATTTCTGACAGAGTGGAAACACAGATTACATAATAAAATAAATGGAAAACATAAAAATACACAGAAGCGAGCTGAGGTGAGGGCTTCTTCTCTGTGCAGTATTTTAACTGTCGCAGATTAAAACAAGCCAAGACAGCAGCACGTTGAGGTTACAACAAAGCAAAATGCATGTTCGGCTTTTTACTGAAGACCGTCAACTTCACAGACATCTACCCAAAATCTGCTAAAAGATACAAGTGTTATGTTGATTTGTTTATTTTATGATTGATATGTAGATTTATGCACTGCCTAAAGGCGGAGCTCCTGATAGATATCTCTACTAATAGGTGTCCGAGGCTGGCGTTTCCCCCTTCATTTGAATCACCTGTCTCATAACTTGAATTATCTGTTTAACAAGTTCATGTTCCGTGTTACCATTAATGTATGGCGGGGTTTTTTCTCGATGGACGTTTGTCTGCCTACACACTGCCTGCCTGTGTGTGTTTTTAACTCATTAATTGCACATGTGCAATGAATGAGGTGTTCTGGGGAAAGAGACGTGGACCGCGAACCGCAGAAATTTAATAACCAACCTGAATCAGTTAATCCTGGGTTACTTCGACCATCTTGGAATTGGTGCAGAATCAAACCCAGGCCTCCTTGCTGTGAGGCGGACGTGCTAAAAACTGTGCCAATGTGCCCCCGAGCTAGATCTCTATTCTACATAATGCTCTTAATTCTCCCATGACATGAAGTGATTTGTTCGTAAACAGATGAAGCGGGGATACATTTTTCAACTCTTTAAATGTTTGCTTGTAATGCAATCAGACATAATTAGTCCATACTGTATATGCAGTGATCCATAAGTTTTGCATTCCTTTGGGGGAAAACATTGGTATTGATCCTATTTTGGACTGTTTTAATAATGATAAGTGCTAATTGAGAAAAATAGCATGAATGTGGTATTTATATTTATGTTTATTAATTAAAGCAGGAAAAAACATCAAGGGGAAATATACAATATATGGTCATGATTGCAGTATGCTATGCCTTAGCCACATACCTCATTTGTCGAGCCCCTTAATCCGATTAGGGTTACAGGGAGGCTGGCGCCTATCTCAGTCAACCCTGGGCGGAGGCCATTCACACTCACACCAAGGGGCCATTTGAAGCAACCAATATCCCGGGACTTGAACCCAGGACCTTCTTGTGCTCACCGCAACACCACCATGTCTAAATTTTTGCAATGTAAATAGTTGTGGGTTTTTTAAAATTACGTTAAACAAACAGGCAACAGTGGTTAACATTCTTGCCTTACAAAAAGGTGGTCACGGGTTAGAGCCCCTGTCCGGTCAGGGCGTTTCTGTGTGGAGTTTCATGTGCAGAGAGCATAGGTTACGTCCGACAGAGTAATTCAGGTCCACAATAGGTCCACTGACTAGTCTAAAATACCCATAGATGAATGAATGAAGTTTAAAAAATAAGTTAAAATACATCCACGTCTGCTTAAATCTTGACATTAAATCTAGTGACAGAGATGGAAAAATATATTTGCTGTCACCTACTTCATTATTTTTTATCACTAAAAATCGATACGAAATGTCAAAGGAATCACATGTCACTGTGCTGTACCTGCATGAGAAGAGAATCAGAGAAGCTGATTGGATTAGATATTGCATTGCCATCTTAAGCACATCTGTAACTAATGTACCCATTCAATCCCAAACACGTTATATATTTATATATATATAAAACAGTTACTCCATGACCTCTGACTGAATATGAACTCATACCTCACAAGGCATCAGTCGAGCGGGCTATTCGTCATATCCATTGGATTGTTAGAAATATAGCGTTTATATAGTTTTATTTAGGTAGCACAGTGGCGTAGTGGTTAGCACATCCGCCTCACAGCAAGAAAGGCTCAGTGAGGACATTTCTGTGTGGAGTTTACATGTGCTTGTGTAGGAAACTCTGCTCCAGCCTCCCTGCGACCCCTGGCGGATTAAGCAGTTCGGCAAATGGATGGATGAGTAGATGGTTTTCTTAATTAATTTGCCGATCCGCATAATCCTGCTAGGGAGACTGGAGCCTACCTCAGCCGACACTGGGCAAAGGCGGGGTACATGCTGAATAGTTTGCCAGTCTATCGCAGGGCCATCACACACACACACACAGCCACTCAAATACACACTCACGACTGAGAGCAATTTGAAACATCCAGTTAGCCTAATGTGCACGTCTTTGGGCTGTGGGAGGAAACCGGAAAGCCAAACCCATGCAAGCACAGGCAGAACATGCAAACTCCACACAGAAATACCCTCACCGAACTCGGAACTCGAACCTAGACTCTTTTTTGCTGTGACGCGGACGTGCTAACCACTATGTCACCCTTTATTCAAACTCTAAAAGATGAAAAATATATACATTTTTACCATTAAATACTCTGCGGAAGAGCCGGTTAGGATGGAGAGTTTATGAATGGTTACGATGGCCTCTCCCCCTGTCAATGGCATCAGGTGATGCTGAGGACTGGAGTTCTGTTCCACGCAACGGGCTGATAGCATTTGGTTTAAAAAAAAATTATTTAAAATTTAAAAAAAAAAAAAAAAAAAAAAAAAAAAAAAATCTTACTATCAAAATCTTTCATTCCAAATGTTGTCGTATTTCGAGAAATAAGTCCAGAATGAATGAAAGGGCTGGCTGGCCAGTGTTAGCAATCAGCTTGGCATAAGTCGTGTCCTTCCCTTTTTTCTCCCCCTGTAGTGACATACATACAAATGGTATATGGGGTGTAATCCTAGTAGTAAATTAGCTAATAAGAACACTTGATTGGTGATATCCAGTGGGTACAGAGAGAATAAATATACTGTACACTCTTTCATAATAGAAAGTCATAATACAACCTCTATAACGCTATCACACTCTAAATGGCAAGAGTTTATGATGTAAATCTACATACCTACATCAAATATTCAGTAAAAAGACTTATGTGCAGGAAGTAAGTGAAAAATTCTCATTGTAGAAGCTGCCACATCTCTCATCACTCTTGTTCTCCTTAAGTGCCTTTATTCAATTAACACGACCTTAATGATGACAGACAGCAATCAGTTTGTCACAAGCAGAAGGACACAGGATCAAGAGGCATGATTCAAATATTGAGGAAAAACTGTCTGAATGAAATTTACATGTGAATAGAGTCAACTCTAAAATTACTGACATGCTTATCCATTCAAATATCCACCCATCCAATCACTTAATCCTACGCTTAATCTGCTGAAGCCTATCTGAGCCATCTTTGGGAGGGGCAGGGGTACACCCTGAGCAACCCACACAAACATTAACACTCACACCTAGGGGTAATTTGGAACAGCCAATTAGCCTAATGTGCATGTTTTTGGACTGTGGGAGGAAACCAGAGTACCCCAGAGGAAACCCACGCAAGCACGGGGAAAACATGCAAACTCAACACAGAATCACCCAGGACTAGGACCTCCTTTCTGTGAGACAGACATGCTACCCACTACAAAACAATGCTGATATCATCAAATATGTGGGCAACATGGTGGTGCAGCGGTTACCACATTTGCCTCACAACAAGCAGGTAATAGATTCGAGTTCCAGACTCGGTGAAGGCATTTCTATGTGGAATTAGCATGTTCTCCTCATATATGCATGTGTTTCCTTAAGGTACTCCGGTTTCCTCCCACAGTCCAGGTGGTATAGGAGTTTGCCATAAATAGAACATATATTACATTTTATGTTATAATATAAAGCATTATGGTGGTATAGTGGTTAGTATGTCCACCTCACAGCAAGAAGGTCCCGGGTTGAAGTCCTGAGCTCGGCAATGGCGTTTCTGTGTGGATGTTTGCATGCTTTCTGGGTACTCCAGTTTCCTCCTACAGTCCAAAGACATGCACATTAGGCTAACTGGCTGTTCCAACTTGCCCCTCGGTGTGGGTGTGAATGTGAATGGTTGTGTGTTGTTCACACATTCACCTTACGCAGTCATTGGGCCCCAATAAAATCATTCTTCCATGTCCGACATGTAAGTACTCCTCTCGGTAAGCATGTCCTTATGTAATGTTGGTCGCCACTGTTTCCAAGTGACTATAAATGAACAGCTGGCGTTAACGCTGAGAGATAATAAATAGATCTAGCCATGTCTGGTGTTATTGTTAGTGTTACCGACCGGTTTGGATCATCCTCAGTCATGTTCTGGTTTATGAGATGCTCTCTGAAATAATCTGATTACATTAGAATTGTAACTTTATACATCTTTCCTACAAATACCAGGATTTCATGCTGAGTAATAATAAGAGTAGATGTTCAGATTTCATACCAGCAAAGGTGATCGTTAAAATAGTCTGATAATATAAAACTGTTATTTTTGGTACAAATGCCACGATTTCATGCCGGCAGATAAGAAATTCTGCATACATGTTTACCTCTCATAACAAGTTAGTAATTATTAACTATAACATATAAATATATTGAACATGTTTGCAAATTCTATTAAATAGTGAATATAGAATTGTTTCCCCTTTAGAGTTTTCGCAAACATTCGTTTCTTGGTTCGACTCACTGAAAGTTTCTTGCATCTGGAAATGTCCAAATTCTTCCACTGGTACTCGACAGCCTCCCAGAGTTCAGTGGTGTTACCACTGAACTCAGTGATGTTCTCTGTTGGGTCCAAATCTGGACTCTATCCTGGCCAGAACAGGAGCTTGATGCCATTCTTGTTCAGACAAGCTTTAGTGGCCTTGACGGTGTGGACTTTATTTGTTATAAAATTAATTATTTGGTATAAATTAGCTGGTGTTCAGACAAACCATCACCATTAACTGGTAATGATGGATTCTTGGCTGTTACATAATTTTGCTGCTGTACCTACAAATATATCATTTCAATGCTGGCTCAGTGTTTTTGCCGAGGAAAATATGATATTACCACCTGTATTAATCTTTGAATAATTGCTACATCTTTGAACCCTGGATTTTCCACAGCTATCACTAGTTCATCAGTAATACTGTAGTTTTCACATTTTGGAAAAGCAGTACCAGTGTGAATTTTCTCATTTCTTGTCATTGGGTTTTGGAAGCAGGGAATGAGACATTTTATGCTCAATGGTAAACAGGATTCTGACATGTTATTCTTTCTGAACAGACTGAGATACATCAGGAGTGAAGGGGGCCTTGGGGGCATGTCTCCAAAATGACTGACAGGAGGCCCATGTAAAAGTGTTCCCCATATCACCGCACCGCAAACAAACTGATGTGTGTTAAAATGATTGGTAAAAGTTTCTTATAAGGATCTTGTGGTAGTAATTTTGTTTAAAAGAAATTTAGATACACTTTTACAGCCATTCATTTACATTTACAGCACTTGGCAGACGCTCTTATCCAGAGCGACTTCCAATTATCATTTTTATACAACTGAGCAATTGAGTGTTAAGGGCCTTGCTGAAGAGCCCAACAGCGGTGATAGTGGGGATTGAACTGCTGACCTTCGGATCAGTAACCCATCTACTTAACCACTAAGCCACCACTGCCCTTTTCACAGCCAGAAGTTCATGGGGAAGTTTAATTGGCCAAGCTCTTACAGGGTGGAAGGGATGGCATACCCTCACCTCCCTGTCGCTTACTTCAGTTAGCAGCCAATTATGAGCATCTTTGTGCTCAGACATACAAGGGGGTGTATACGGTTTTCCCTTCAAGTGTGTTAGGCTGCCCCTGAATATGCATGTGCTGCAGTTTGGAAAAATGCAGGTGGAATGTTTTCCCCCTGCCCTTGTCTGTGGTGGTCACATGGGAACTACCCATGACTAAACAGGGGGAAAAAAAATATAGAGTTTATATAGTTTTTTACATTTAAGCCCCAATCTCATTTTGGCGATTCTTTGGCGACTGTCCGTGATTTTTTGAGTTGGCGACTGTCTTAGACTGTCTCAGACCAACCACAACTGTGTAAGTGATGTCCTAAATGACTCAAATAAACTAATGCTCTGATGGTCAGCAACTGGTCTGAGACTGTCTGCAACTAAGTCCCCACCTATCTGAGACTATCTGTGATCAACCACAACGGTTTCAGACTGTCAGGAATATAATCGCAGATATTTGGCGACAGTCACCGATTAGTAGATTTTCGTGTGTAATCGTCCAACATTTGGAAACAGGTTTAAAAAAAAAAAAACAGGACGATTGTCCACAATTGGTGGATTCCTCACTGACAGTCAGTGATATGGTCAATGATATCGGCCGCAGACCCCTCATGCTGGCTCCAGACCTAAAAACTGATCAAATCGTGAGAATTATCGTGCGTTATCACCCAAATGAGATCGGGGCTTTAAGAGCAATACATATAAATATACTGCCCAGCCAAACAAAATAGTGCACACATTTTGTTGGAGTGCCTTTAGCCTTGATTCCAGCACGTAATCACCATCATATTGTTTCGAAAAATTTAAGCAACATCACAACATTTATTTCCATCCAGAGTTGGGTCCTTTTTTTTTACCAACATCTTGAATTGATGACAAAAAACTGAACCACTCCATAAAGTCTTCTTTTTGTCAGCACATCTCAAAGACTTCCATTAGGGTTAAGGTCAGGACTCTGTGGTATCAGTTGATGTGTGAAAATGATTCCTCATGCTCCCTGATCCACTCTTTCACTATTTGAACCCCAATTTTATATCCGTGCCATCAGGGAAGAAAAAGTCCATCGATGTGAAAATCTGCTCATTCAGTACTTCAATTTATTGCCACATTAATGTTGCTGAGCCTCGATCGGACCAACTGGAGCAACAATTCTATGGTGATTACACTCAGATATCAAGGCTAAAAGTGTTCTGAAACATAAAATAATTGTTATTATTCATTCATCCATTCGTTCATTTCCTAAGCCGTTTAATTCTAATTAGGGTCGCAGGGAGGCTGGCGTCCATCTCAGCCAACTCCGGGCGAGGGTGGGTTACACCATAAGCAGCTCATCAAAGCCATCGCAGGGCCAACACACACACACAACTATTCACACTCACACTAACACATAGGGGTGATTTGAGTTAGCCTAATGTGCATGTTTTTGGACCGTGGGAGGAAACCGGAGTACCGGCGAAAACCCACACAAACACGGAGAGAACATGCAAACTCCACACAGAAGCCCAGGAATCAAACCCAGGTCATCTTGCTGTGAGGCGGACATGCTAACCACTGCACCACCGTGCCGCCTAATTTTTATTATTAAGTATTTAATACTTTTTGCCCACTCAGTGCATATATTAAGTGCATTTTTTTGGCTAGGCAGTGTAATATTTTATGCTATATTTAACACTGGCTGTGCACATCTACTTTCTTAGAGGTAGCCAGCACTGATTATAGAAATGATAAATGTTTATCTTCTAACACACAATATATAAATCACAAAAAAGGGCTTCCATCTATAATAACAACAGCCTTCATCAGCACATGAAGATCCGCCTGTAAGCTGATCCAGTGCTCTCATACCCACAGAGCCAATCATGTCCTCGTCTATTTTATGAGCTTCAGGCAACCATAAAGGCTAATCGTTCTGTGCTTACCATGTGCATACTTACACAGCTGTCACACATGAAGACCATAAGAGATTCTTAGGATTAAAGGAGCACAACATTATTCATTTTCCTGCACTACATTATTATGGATTATATTTTGTGAAGCAGTATGGATTCAGGTAATCCTGAGAGGACATGGCTTCATGAAGACAGGACATAAAAGGCAATAATGTCCAAGACACTATCACACACTCACTCACTCATTTGCCAAACCGCTCAATCCTACTAGGATCGTGGGTAGGCTAAAGGCTATCACAGCCAAAACTTTGCGAAGGCAGGGTACATCCTGAATAGCTCGCCAGAGTGTCATACAACCATTCACAATCAAACCTAGGAGCAAAATGGAACAGCCAGTTGGCCTAATGTGCATGTTTTTTTACTGTGAAAGGAGTACCTGGAGGAAACCCACACAAGCACGGGGAGGAAACCCACACAAGCACAGGGAGAACATGCAAACTCCACACAGAAACGCCCGAGTCCGGCATTCGAACCCAGGACCTTCTTGATGTGAGGCGGACGTGCTAACCACCCATGTCCAAGACAGGTTCAAATAAATCCCTACATTCTGGTTTGCCACGTTTACATGGGTGTGGATGTTTACTCTCAGATAAAGCAATTTCACAGAAACTACAGACACAGTCAGCACTTCCTGTAAATGGTCTTCAGGACTACGCGCTATTAAGGCAAGAAATAAATTACACTGATCAGAGGGCACTGATGAAACCGCACTGCAAGTCTAAGTGTGTGTGTGCGTGTGTGTGTGCGTGTGTGTGTGTGTGTGTGTGTACTTTGAGCAAGTCCATTAACCAGAGCTGTTTTACTTTTGTCAGGTAAGAAAAAGTAGTACATTCTTGTCAAGCTTAATAAATTTTTCAAACACATTTAAAAAAATTTTACTCCATCAGAATCACACCTTGATTATTTCAGGGAAGGTATGGATTTAAAAATTGAATGCAAGCATATTTTCAGCATTTTTATTTTAGATATTCAAGAACAGCTTTCAGATATTCATTTAAACTCGGTATAATATATACGACAAGCTTTCATTATGACTTTGCTATATGACAGAAGGTCCTGAGTTCGAGCATCGGACTCGGCAAGGGCATTTCTGTGTGAAGTTTGCATGTTCTCCCTGTGCTTTCAGTTTCCTCCCACAGTCCAAGGACATGTATATTAGGCTATTTGGCGGTTACAAATCGCCCCCAGTGTGGATGTGAGTGTTCATGGTGTATCCAACCATTGCCCAGAGTCAGCTACGATTATAGTAGGATTAAGTGGATCAGCAAATAAGTGAGCGAATATATGGCACATCGAAAAACATGCTCAGTCTTAACTGAAATCGCAATGTCCTGTGCTTTTCATTTGCTTGCCAATTTTAATTAAGCTTGGATGAAGAAAATTGCATAGGATGCCTTTATATGCTGTAGAATTAAGATTTCCCATTACTCAAGGGACAAAACATGGTCTAGCATAAAATGCGCCTGTGCACAAAGTTCCAAAGAGCTCCAAGAGGACATGGCCCAGCAAAGCTGAAGTGGAGAAATTTGAGCTCAAACCCATTAAACACCTTTGGGATGAACTGAAACAGTGCCTGACCATGAACACTCTTGTGGCTGAACGAGCACAAATTTACCCGACAATGCTCCAGATTTTACAGAGGGTTAAACAAGCACATATGGGTGTTTTATTTATTTATCTGTCCACATACTTTTGGCCACATCATGTACCCTTTAACTCCCAAGATGATTAAGGGCCATTCCTGTACACAGGAAGCGATGGGCGTCAAGTTAATGACTTCATCGCTGACAATGTCGCAACACTGATTGCCTAGGTAACCCTCTTTTCCTTACATCAAAATGTTTACAAGTAAAAAAGCGAGCTCTAAAAATGTTTGCATGTGTAAGTTTACAGAAACGCGCATACCTAAAGTCATAGAACAGGATGCGAAGTGAAAGTGCACTCAGCAGTGCGTGATATATTTTTCCCAAGATTTTCTTCATGTATCGGGTTGCCTGTATGGGCACGTGAGTACGGATGCAACAACAAAATCACGCTCATGGCTTTACGACATTTGCATAAGTATGAAGCTCAGGAGATCCGCTATAAATGAATCCATATATTGCCCAGTACTAAGATCACACTCCTAAACTGACTCACTTGCAGATGTGCATGAATGGTGTGGCTCATGATGTGTTCAAGCTTAAAAAGGGACACTATTCACCTGCAGCCACTTCTTTGGTTCTTGTGTTTGGTTTCTTTAAATTTTGCTTTTAAGCTTTTCATTTCTTTTGGCTCAGAAGCCAGGTTCTCCTATAGCCTATAAAGTCAACATTTATGGTTTCATTCATAAGTTAATGTGCAATGGAAGCCAGAGAATTCTGAAGTATGAGGATGAGCCAGATTTTTAATGATGGCTTTTTGTGGAGCGATGACTGCTACTTCTCTACGGAGGTGTCTCTGGTTGCAGAGTCAGAGCTAGGAGTGGCCGGCTCGTGATGTGAATGCTCTCACTGAAACTAAATTCCAAAATTCTAGGGTATCAAGGGCTACTTTTCACTCCATCACATCTGTTATCCATGTTTATATTCCCCAAGTGACTCCTACCGGCGCAGAATTGTCACGAATGTCAGTCTAGAGTGACATAAAGGGCATGAAAGGAAAGGAGTTCATGAAAAATGCATGGATTACTATATAACTGCTCTCACTGTGTTCACATTGCAAACAAAAAACTGATTTGAAATTGAATTAGGACCGCATATATTGCTAAGATCAAACTGCCAGTAGAAATTATATTTTTTTGCATATCAGATCTACTGACTGGCCACATTCCGCAAGCGATGAATCCGATTTGTGTGCTGGTATGGAAGTCCTTATTTTTAGTCTTATTCATGCTGGTGACATGACATTGCTCATGGAAACAGTAGTTGTAATGAACAAACCAAAATGGAGAGTAATGAAATAGGCTCACTTGCATATGACATGGTAATGTGAAGCTGTGGCGCAGGTTTAATAAATATAACAAGACTGTCAGAGATGAAGAAGGCTTGCCTGCGCCGCTTTAATTTGCAGCTGTCACTGTGCATGTTAAATTTGGCTTCGACTGTAACCTACAACCACTTAATGGCTTCGTTCACCACCAACTCTAGCATGTGCGAGGTAAATGTGTACTTCGTGCCGTCAAAAGTCACAGATGTACAATATATATATATGCGAAATGAATCAGAGAAGCCTGACCTCAATGCCTTTGCAAAAAATTTAATTTGAATTTAAAGCACATACGAATGTAGCTAAAAATACATTTGTAAAACTTGGATCTCGTGTCAGGGTGTACAGGTTAGCATGCCCACCTTACAGGAAGTAGGTCCTAGGTTTGAGGCCTGGGCTTGGTAAGGCCATTTCTGTGTGGCATTTGCATGTTCTCCCAGTGTTCATATGGGTTTCCTCTAAGTACTCTGGTTTCCTCCGACAGTCCAAAGACATGCACGTTGGGATAACTGGCTGTTCCAAATTGCCAAATTGTGTGTGGGTGTGAATGGTTGTTGGCATGTTGGCCTTGCAATGGTCTGGCAAGCTGTTCCCCACCTTCATCCAGTGTTGGCTGAGATAGCCTCGCCGCGACCCTAATAGTACGATTAAGTGGTTGGATTGAATGAGGGAGTAAGATGAGAGTCAACCACTCTCTGGACATCAGCTTGTTGAAATATTTGACCCCCTCCTTCTTCAGTTATAAGACATCTGAAGGTTTCTTGCATGCGCTTTCCTTTTAAATCCTCCACAACGTTTCAATAGGGTTTAAATCTGGGCTTTGACCGGACCATTCTATAACCCTCCCTTTCTTCTTTCTGAGCCGTCCCTTGATGGATTTGCAGGTGCGCTTAGGATCATTATCCTGTTGTAAGAGCCACCTTCAGTTCTATTTTCAAAGTAGTGGTCTTACATTATCTGCAAGCACTCTTTGGTATGATGCAGAATTCATAACGGAATCAATGACTACTAGATGCCTAGCTCCTGAGGCAACACCAAATTCTATTATATCCATTCCCATGCTTCACAGTATATGTGAACATATATATATATGTTTTTCGGTCACTGTGGCCAAACAACTCTATCTTTGTTTCGTCTGTCCAGAACAAGTTAAAAGACTCCAAAAGGACTGGTCATTACAGATATGTTCACTGACAAACTGTAATGCCGCTCTAATGTTCTTTTTAAATAGCAAAGGCTTTATTTTTTTCTAATTGTAGAGTAACAAACCAAAAGTTAATAGACACCCTAATTTTTGATGTACTCTGACTCATCAGTTGCCCTACAATTATTTTCAACAGTCCTCGAAGACACCTCCAAAGAAGACACCTCCAAAGAAGACACCTCCAAAGAAGACCTGAGCGGGATTCTCTTGATCTCTTACCTTTGTTGTTGAATTATATAATCACTCTGTTGACTGTGGAAGAGGAATCCCAAGGTTAGGGTCGCGGCGAGGCTGGCGCCCATCTATGCCGACTCTGGGTGAGGGCAGAGTACACCCTGGATGGCTCATCAGACCACTGCAGGGCAGAAACACGCTGACGGCAACCCAATGGCCTACTCTTTACGAACAGCAGCAATAGTTCTTTTACATGCCTCTCCCCCTGCAGTGAGCACATGGCTGGCCTTTGATAACCCAGTTAGCTAAACTGGGTGTATAATAATTTATATACTGCAATCAAAAATAAAAAAAGTTTCAGTAACAGATAAGTGTTACTTTTGATAACTCTCTGTAGATGTGTGCACTTTCACACCAACAGTTGCAAAATTTACCTTCAGATGTTTCTTGGATCCTTCTTTTCACACCAAACAGTCTGCTGTAAGGTTGAATTTGATGAGGTTCTCAAGCTGGTAGTCACTTGAAATCTACACTGCTCACTCACTCATTTGCAGAACCCCCTTAATCCTGCTATTTGGGTCACAATCCTACTATTTAGGTATTTATCTTAGCTGACAATGGACAAAGGTGGGGTACACCCTGAACAGTTCGCTAGACCATCACAGTGCAACAAACACACAATCATGCACACTTACACTTCGGGGCAATTTAGAACAGACAAATAGCCTAATGTGCATGTTTTTTGACTGTGGGAGGAAATCAGAGTACCTGGAGAAAACCCAAAACAGCACGGGGAGAACATACAAACTCCACACAGAAACGCCTAAGCCCGGGACTTGAAACCAGGCCCTTTTTGCTGTGAGGCGGATATGCTAACCACTGTGCCACCGTGCTGCCCATCTACACCACTTGTAGGTGAATTATTTGTTTAAAATACATGTAATTAAGAGATAATTTTTAAATCTCTTTTCAGACTCATAGGAATCCAAAGCTTTTTTTTTTTTCTGAAGGCCTCAGTGAATTCTTTCATGGCAAAGCAAAAACACAATTCAATAATTAAGACAACACCAGACCATTTGATGTCAGGTATAAATAAGACAGGCTCCATCTGCAGGTTCCACCTGATCAGGAACACCTGATTCAGACCAATTTTATGCAAAAACATTCTTTCCCTTGAGACTGGTCTTTTTGTTGTTGTTGTTGTTGTTGTTGTTGTTGTTGTTGTTGTTGTTTTAAATGCAAACATTTTTTCAAAATGTTAGCAGTTGATTAACTTTACCAGTAGGCACTTATTTTGTCAAGTGACTGCACGAAAAATATGCATATTGTAGCTACAATAAGTTAAATATATGGATCTATCTAGTTATTTTAACATTAATATAAATCTGCCCCAGTTGTTTGCAATTCAAGGTAACAGGCTTCTATTTATTCTGGTGTGTATATAAAAAAAACATGAATTAATTCATCATCTATTTATCATTAAAGGGAAATTAGGCCCAAACTTAATCAAAGTTTGCATACTTTGCACATTAAAACAATCTGTTGCTATTACAAGCTTCTTCGGCAATGTTCAATAGATTTTCACCAAAAAATTATAGAGAAGTAATTTTTTACTTCTTTTTATTAGGAGCCCTTTTACACAAAAGTGGTGGTGTATAATCTTCACTGAACACTACTGCATGTTCATGTAAAACAGGAGAGTTTGGAAGGCTTGCCTTTCATTTCACTTTACTGGGCTGAATAGAAATTGACAGGAACTGATATGAAGCATTTGAATGGTTTGACATCACAGCTATTACATATTCATTGCTAGTCACATGACTTTTTATGGCCTCAAAACATACAGTAATGTTGTAAGGAAGATGTACTCTCATGAAATAATGATGTAATAAAGTAATTCTTAATCACTGTTGATGACAAAAAGCAGCCTGTGTCTATTTATTATTTTCTTAATTTAATTTTATTCCACAAATATAAAAGTAATAGCACTTAACTGTAATAAAAACATTGTTCATCATTACGGCTTAGTGTATATATAATTTTTTACATACCTCCACCATAATTATAAAAAAGGTAACAAAAAAACAGCAGCGTGTGTCCAGTGTACACTGTGGTCAGTGTGAATAATGCATTAGCACGCAGAGCAGAAAGCAGCCAATAGGTCAGAAGTTACAGAGAGCAGCTTTCTAGGATTCTGCTTAGAAGCTCTTATTACTGCACTCTGATTTTCTGACCTACATCTTATTACACGACTCAAATTCTCATCTGTTACCAACCAGCAGGAATATGAAAGATACTCCTGTCAAGTGGACAGGTCAGAAAAATGTATTAGTCTGGTAACTGGATCAACAGTGTGTGCATGTGGACATTCATCAAAATACACACACACACACACACACAAAGACAACGTGAGATTCAGATAAACACATGCATAAAAACAGTCAAGGTTTGAGAACCAACTGCAAATTATAATTGTGTTTTAGAATTCATTAGAATTTATTTATTTATAAATCATTCATTCATTCATTTTCTGAACCACTTAATCCTAATTAGGGTTGCGGGGAGGCTGGCACCCATCTCAGCCGACTCTGGGCGAGGGCAGGGTACACCCTGGACAGCCCATCACCTGGCCTTTATTTATAAATATCTTTATTTATTTGTTTGTTTGTTTGTTGATTTCTTATTACTTTTATTATTTTTTATTATTATCACTTCAAATTATTACTTTAAGTGACATTTGGAAGGCGTATTTGCAGTATATATTGCACATATCAATGTTTATTTGTTTTTGTATTAGATTCCATTCCTTTTAAATGTTTTTATTCGCACCTTTGCTGTTGGAAATGCTCTTCCATTAAAAAAAATTAAAAAAAAAGACAAAAGACAAACATGAAGCTACCAGGAACCCATTATCCTCCAGTGCTGCCATATTCCACAACTGCAACCTACCTGGAGTGTCAA